>JAQJVL010000533.1:297500-595753 GCA_035578905.1 Stictocephala bisonia | reverse complement strand
ATCAAGTGATGTCAACATTTGTTTTGATAGATTTCACGAACTGTTATCTGATACTGTAAATAGTAGTAAGTTAAATGTAAGTACATACTAATAATAGGTTAAGTAAACCAATTTCTCGTAGTCCTTGGATTACTGTACTACAAAACTGTTAAATAAATTTAAAAGAAGAAAAAAGCTTTATAAAATTGCTAAACAAAGACCCTATGATAACTAATTTTTAAATTACTATAAACAATTTTCTGAAAATGTATCAAATGAAATTGATTCAGCAAAAAGTAAATATTTTGCTAAGTTAATTGAAAATTGCCAAGGAGATAGTTCCCTTCAGTGGAGAGTAATAAATAGAATAAGTGGTGGAAATGTGAAAAGCTGTTTTGATAAGCTTGAATTGGATAATGGAGAAGTTATTACGGAACCATTAAATATAGCAGAAAATATAAATAATTACCATAGCGCCTCACAATCAGGTTCTTGCGATAAAGGCCCAGTCTCGACCTTAGCGTTGCCGCAAAGGTTAGTTTCGTTTTTTTATTGGTCCAACATCTGAGGAGGAAGTTGTTTCCATTATTAAAGGCTTAAAAAATAAAAAATCTTCTGGTTTTGATGGTTTTAATGTTGTCTTAATAAAACATATTGCTCATGAGATTTCTTCCGCTTTGACCTCTATAATTAATTTAAGTTTTACAAATGGAGTTTTCCCTGAAAAATTGAAGTTAAACATAGTTGTGCCAATTTTTAAAAAAGGATCATCTTTTAAATTTGATAATCTAAGACCAATAAGCCTTGTATCGATATTCTCAAAAATTTTTGAAAAACATGAAATTACGCTTACTAAAATTTTTAGATGGATTACATTTTTTTAGTGATAACCAGTATGGTTTTAGGAAAGGGAAATCGACGGAAGACGCTTTGTTGAATGTCTCAGACTTGATTTATAAAAGTTTTAATAACAAAAATAAAACTTCTGGTCTTTTCATTGATTTTAAAAAAGCTTTTGACTTAGTTAATCATGAAATACTTTTAGATAAATTACAATCAATTGGTATAAGGTGAATAGCACAAGATTGGTTTCGAAGCTTTCTCACAACAAACCGTAAACAAATAGTAAAAATTTGTGGTACTCTGAGTTCCCCCTGACTGTTCCAGCAGGGGTCCCTCAGGGTTCCGTTTTGTCTGCTACCCTTTTCATAATTTTTATAAACGATTTGCTAAAGAAGGAATTTTACGGAAACCCTAGTGTTTTTGCAGACGATTTTGCCATATTTTATTCTGAAAATAGCTCTCAACAAATTTGGACTAATATGACGGAAGATATACGGATTTTAAGAAAGTGGTGTGATGAAAATAAAATGGAAATTAATGTAAGTAAAACAAAGTTTATGAATTTTGATTTTGTTGGTTTCAATTTTAACGAATTAGTCAAATTTCACGAACAAAATTGTACTGGTGGTATTTGTAATTGTCTAACTATTGGGGATCAATTTAAGTATCTCGGTGTTTTATTCGATGAAAAGTTAACTTGGGATAAGCATATAATGTTTTTACAAAATAAATTAAAATATTGTATTAGAAAATGTTACTTTTTAAAAAACTGCTGTGACGAAAAGTTATTGAGAATTTTATACCATGCATTAATTCAATCTAGGTTGCAATATGCAATTCAGTGTTGGGCCGGGACGTTTAAATACCTTATAGAGAAATTGCGAGTTGTACAAAATCATTTTATTAGAATCATATTAGGAAAGTCTATGAGAGAAAGTTCCTATCCTCTTTTTTGTCATTTAAAAATATTTCCTATACAACACCTTTTTGTTTACAAGGTATTAAGATTGTTTTATATCAGAAGTGGTAACATTGGAACTTTTGAATTAGTTTATAGTGCTAGACGTAACTTTCAGAATACCTTCCGATTACCTAAAGTCAATAGATCTTCATTTAGACAGTCTTTTAGTTATCTTGGTCCAAAGTTCTTTAACAAATTGCCTCTTGAAATCAAATTATGTAACTCATTTAATAGTTTTTATAAATCTTTAAAAATATGGTTATTCTCGTTAGAGGATATTAATTTCCTAAACAGTGTTTTATCTTAGTAACTTGTTGTTTTAAATTTAATAAATAACTTAATTATTTTAAAAAAAAAGTTTTTGTCGTTTGTTTAGAATATAACTTATGTCACTTCATATATTTTTACATAATAATTAGTATTAAAAAGAAAGCTTTTTTGTTCTTTTTTATGAATAGTATTTTTTATTAATTGTAATGTTTAATTGTGGCATTAAATTTAGTTAAGGCGACACAGATGATGGCAGTTAAAGTAATGGACTGGACTCTGTTTTTTATATTTCTTATATTTAGTTGCGCTGTCACAATACTGGTAAACGTGGCAGTGTAATTCCGAGTTGTTGTTTTTACATTTGTATTATTACGGAATAAATCATTATTCTCATTTACATTATTTCTTCAAAACTGTAATGGAGACGTTCATTGGAATGTAAAATAAAAGGCTGTAGTATTCAATTGGAAGTTATTCATATACAATAGAATATGAATAACGTCCATAGAATAACATAGAAATAACACAACTACTATTCTGCAGTAAGCAACACTCGGATTAAAAATATTATTTTGTTTGTAACAATTTAAGTACCGAATGAAATAACTAAATGTAGTAACGTTACTTAAAATGAAATTGAATCGTAATAATTAATATTTTCAGAAAATTTAGAAAAGGAAAGTTTAAATCAATTATTGAAATCCATTTGCCTAATACATAATATTCTTAGCATAATGCAATAGCCTAATTCACGTTCGAAGGATTCTAAAGGGTTTATCTTCCAAAAGTGGCATCGCTAATGAAGTACTCCAGTAAGCGCTTGAAGCTCAATAGAAAGCGGATATATGTTTGGGGATGTTGGTGCTGTAGGAGGGTGGGGGGTTGTAGAGATTAATCTGACGAGTCTTGATAAGGTGTTAGTTAACACGCCATTAAACCTCTCGCTTTCAAATATTAGTTTAGGAACATAGACTAGCGTAATGCTTTGTCCTCATAAATAGAAGGAATAAAATAAGTTTAAACTAAAATGCTATTCACTAAGTAGGATTAATAGTTATCTTATGAGAAAATCGTACTAGCGATCTTGGTTTTAAGTAGATAAATGATTTTTTTCCATAAATACCAAAATAAAAATTTGATAAAGATCAATAGTATGTTGCCTAGTATACATATTGTAACTCTAAAAATTATAGTTATCTATGAAACGTTAATGAAACAGGCCTAGTAATTAATAAAATAAAATTACTAATCAGGCTTTTTTACCAGTTTACGCAGTGTAATAACTGCAATAAAGTATAGTTTATATATTATCAATCTTTTGTGATGTTGATAATAATCAAGATCGATTTCTGTCTGGAAAGACCATCTTCAGTTGTACAGAATGATATAAGGTTATAAAAATACTTAACTTTGTAATAATTAATTCACAGCTGATAGTATAAAAATTTAAATAAAAATGTAGATGGATAAGTTGTAGATCTTGTTAAACTTTATAAACCGAGCATATCAAACCTACAAAAACAGTACAGTACATACTCACGTGGAATCACTGAAAAAATCTGTTCCCACAAACGCTAAATTACGACAATACGAAACAGTCATCTTACCAATGCACTGTACGCATGAATCTTTAATATTCAAAAGGACAGACATAGATTAATTGAAAATGAAAATTCACAGAACGAGTCATGGGCCATTCAAGTGGAACGGAATATGGATGAGGAGATCAAATAACTAAATTTACATAAAAACAAACTTCATTACAGACGAGATCAGAAAACGAGGAGAAAAATTCTATAACGCTTATACAGCACGACTGAAAATATAATTGGGAAGAAAATATTCAACATAATTACACCAAGGAAGACTGGTACATAATGGTAGAAAAAAGAGCACGGAATGACGTACAAAAGATTGGAATTATAAAGATCATGAAAACAGACATGAATTCAAACAGAAAATTTGAAATATGTGATAAACACTGGTGAAAAGATGGACTGAAGAAAAAAAAGCAGATACAGAATCTATTAGAAACCTCGATAAACATTAGTAGCTAGTTTAAGCAGCGCCCATAGAGTGTGCTGACGCAGTCAGTTATGTTTTGCGATAGTGGTGTGCTGCTTTGTGATTTCTCTCATTTCAAAACTTTGAAAGGTAAGAATTTAAAGTTTTATTAGACACTTCTAATACGTATTTAGCTCCTAACTTATTTCATATGAACTACTTTAGTATTTAGCTCTCTAATACTCTTGAAGTTTTTTAATTAAGGGTTGTTTGTGACGGATAGTGATGCTTTGCTTTCCAAGATGGCGAAGGTCAATCACCGTGGTGGTTATATGGGCTACCAAATGAACTAGCCCATATTACAACCCCTACAAATATCGTTTGGTTTTCTGTTTCAGATGCCTCTAAAAGTGCTGAATCCGCGAAAGGAAAATAAACACAGGCAATGTTGGAATCGGGATGACATGATATCTGCAATTAAAGAAGTTTCAGAAAAGACAATGGGGTTTTTAAAAACTTCAAAACAGTTTTCTGTACCACGAACGACATTGCAAAGGCTAGTTCATCTTGGCATACCAGCTGAAGAAGCTGTGTCCAGGAAGTTGGGGAGGAAACCAGTTATGTCTAGTGAAATGGAAGCTGAACTTGTACATTATTTACTGATAATGGAACAAAAGTTTTATGGATTGACTAGAAACGATGTTAGACGTTTGGCATATCAGTTGTGCGTCAGAAACGGAGTAAATCATCATTTCACTGGTGGTGGAGTTGCTGGGAGAACATGGTTTGACCATTTTATAAATCGACATAAAGATGTGTTGTCAATTTTAAAACCCACAGCTACATCGTTCTCAAGAGCTAATGGTTTAAATAAAGATGTAGTAAACGAATTTTTTGATATTCCTGAAGCTGAGTACCAAAAGAAGAAGTATGCTCCTGACGCATTTTCAACGTGGATGAGACAGACGGGTTTATCCGTCGTCCAGAGTAAAGTGTCTAAAGTGGTGGGTCTCAAAGGAAAGCGGCAGTTTGGGGCTTTGAATGCTGCCGAAAGGGGATTCCTGGTTACAATTGTCTGTTGTATGAGCGCTGGTGGGACGTTTGTTCCACCAATGCTAATATTTCATAGGAAAAATATGTCCGACCTTTTGATGAAAGGTGCTCCGCCGGGATCTGTAGGACGATGCCACCCATCTGGTTGGATCCAAGGATATTTGTACACCGAATGGTTGGATCACTTCATCAGATATGTCAAGCCTACGGAAGAAAGCCCTGTTCTTCTTATCTTGGATGGGCACAACACACACACCAAGAATATTGATGCTGTGGATCTGGCAAGAAGGAACCATGTTACAATTGTAAGCCTACCGCCCCACAAATCTCACAAAATGCAAAATGCCCCATTGGACAAGTCCTTCATGTCCCCTCTAAAATTGTACTATAGTGAGAATGTTAGGCAATAGATGTTTCATAATGATAAACCACCAGGCCCTTATGAAATAGCTGAACTCTTTGGGAAAGCATACTGTAAACCTTGACGTTTACTTAACTGTTACACTTTGCATAAGATTCCCTCATAAGTATTAGTAATAATAATAATAAATTAAAAATAAATATTATCAGGAAAAATTAGACAGTGGTTAGATTACAACAGGAAATGCGGTACAGGAAATGGAGTTGGTAAAATTTGAGTAGGGCATCCGGCGAGTGTGAAGTCGGAAAGCAAGGGATCAGATGTCAAGGAAGCAGGGTCAGCACTGTACACAGGATGACCAGAATAATAAAATTTGAGACTCACCAAAATTAGGCCGATGAATGAAGATGCGACGGAGATTCAGCAGAAGTTCCGATGTTACGCCCATCACGAAAACAGGCCTATAGGGTGATCCGTAATAGGACCACGGAGAATAATTGGTTGTTCCGAAATTGTAGGCGTGTCCAGTGAGTGGCAGGGGGAGGAGATACTAGGGAGAGGGTTGGAAAAAGAAGGGGGTCTAAGGAGAGTTCGGCAAGAGAGAGGACTTCGGGAATTAGACCAATACGGAGGACCAGCACCTGGTGGTCCAACTACCTAGACTTCGTCAACCCGCCCTGCAGAGCAAACACGGGACGATCTAGACGGAGGACTTGGAGCTACGGTCCAACCCCTGGCGATATCAACCCCCAGAGGACTTAACGAGTGGCCAACCTGAACCTGAGGGACGACCGGACTTGCAGCCTATTCTGAGGACCAGAGATACCACCTCAAGGGATTGCAAGCGATTCCACCCACCCCCAAGGGACTACAAGCACCTCCAGACCTAACCAGCCCATCTGACCCGGAGGGACAAGAGGACGCCGAATCTACTATGGCCCGTGGACACCCCATACCTGCGGTAGACGAGTCCAGGGGTATGTTAATACTGTTTTGTTTAACACCTCCAAGGGTTAAGGGGAGCAAAATTTAAGTTGCGGGGGAAAGGAATTCTGTAGGGTTCAATTACGTTTACCTACACCAAAGCGTAAGCCGACAGGCAGTAAATTAATCAGATGAAACGGTCATAATAATTGTAATTGAATGATATAATAGAATTAACTGTTTGAGGGAATTTAGTCTGGATTGTTAATTTAAATTATAACTATAAAAATACGTAATTCCATGTTATGATCATTGTCCCGCATGAATAGTGATTTTAAG
The DNA here is from genome assembly GCA_035578905.1 of Stictocephala bisonia. Classification (NCBI taxonomy): domain Eukaryota; kingdom Metazoa; phylum Arthropoda; class Insecta; order Hemiptera; family Membracidae; genus Stictocephala; species Stictocephala bisonia. The sequence goes on along the minus strand of JAQJVL010000533.1, from coordinate 589,019 downwards.
TTGATTAGTATAGTATATTTATAGAGTAAATGAATAAATATTGCGTCGAATGTATATAAACAATAATTATTGGATAATTCTTGAGAAGGATAGAGTATAGCAACTAAGGCCATCTGAATGTTTGGCTTATCTCTTGGAAGTATTTGTCAAATAATGTAAATAAAATCGTACGGTCACTTTATTAGGTTATCCTAGGTAGTAAGGTTGATATATTATTGTTTGTTTGTCAATTTTGATTGGAAATAATTGATTGATTATTCTTAAGTATAGCTTGTTATTGAATATATGATTTTCACTTGTTAGTGTAGACGTTTTGCACATATAAACTTATTTAGCTGATTATTAATGGGACGTTATATAATAATTTAGAGGATTGTGACTTTATAGTATAGGAGTTTGCTGTCGCTTGTTGTAAATAATTCTTGAAAGTTATTATTCAAGAATATTATTGATTCCCCGGGCTGTATATTAACAGCCAATGTTAATAATAAATTGAGTGAAGATTAAAAAACGTATAATTATAATTCTATAATTTGTCTAATATTAAATGAGAAGGGTATATTAAAGGAGGTGTATAGTATAAAATAGGATAAGATAGTTGTAATATTTTGGAAGGGATTGTAAAGATGAAATGCTGTAGAAATAATAAATTTGTGTTGTACTTTCACCAGTGTCAATAGTTATTCCAGGTCCTGGTTTCCTACACTAGCTAAGCGAGCCATTAAGTTCAAATTATTTCTCATTAATTATATCTAGTCCACCAGAGTTTTACGATACCTAAGGTGCCAGAGTGGTCAAATATCTGTGCATGGGTTTGAAGTTTGTGGGATTTTCCCTTTCAACCGAAACGTTTTCACAGATGTCGACTTTGGACCCTCAAACATGGAAGAGTTGGATGTCAACACCCTCCGGACTCATAAAGGAAGGAAGTGTTCTCAAACAAAAACAACATTGCAGCCTGAAGAAAACCAGCCTGAGAACTCAGATTGCTCGGCCCAGAATAAACGCCAGGCCCCTACTGATCCACAAAATGCCCACAACAGTGACCAGAGCCACCACACACCATGTGCCAAAGACCTAGCAGAAGCTGGCCCTAGCGGCATCTGCCACTTTCCAAAAGGAAATATAACAATATTACCAAAGGACATTTTGCCTGTTCCTAAAAGTAAGTAAAGAACAACAAACAAAGGGCCTACGCCAGGAAAGGCAGCTGTAATTACAGCATCACCCTACAAACTGTATTTGGAAGAAAAAATACATGAAGAAAAGGAAGCTAATGTAAAAAGGCAAATGTCATTAAAGGAGAAAAAAGAAGTGGACAGTGAAAAGAAGATCGAAAGTGATGCTAAACCTATAAAAGAGAATACGAAGAAGGTGAAACGTGAGCCAGGTCTTGACATAACAATGGAAAAAGGAATAAAAAGCAAAACGCGATCAGTGAGGCGAAAGTTGATCATCGACTTACAATCATCATCCGAGAGTTCAGAGGAGGGAGCGATAGACTCTGGAGATTCAGTTCTAGAGCCTTGTATTGGTGCTGAAAAGCCTGGAGATAAAGATGCTGCCTGCCTTTTTTGTGAGGCGTTGTTTTCCAAAGATGCTAAAGGAGAGCTATGGATCCAGTGCCTAATGTGCGAGATGTGGGCGCACAACAAGTGTGCTGGCTGCGAAACAGATCATTATATTTGTGATTTCTGCCGATCCTAAATGAACACTTTGTAATGAACATGCCTCTTATAAACTATTGTTATTTTTAACTACTCTATAAAACATTTCAGGAAATAATATTAACTCTTTTTGTTTTTATAGGGTAGCCCATATTACCACCACTTCTTAATTTCTTCACAATATGTCAATTTTGTTCACATGTTATCATATTAAAGTTAATTATTGATTTAAACTAAAAATATGTGTTTTGCTTTTTTATAAACATCATTAGGAATAGTATGTGAGGTTTTCAACAAATTAGAGTAACAATTTTAAGATTTATGGTTAAAAATAAAGTGTTAGCCCATAATACCACCTTTGCCTATATATATATATATATGATAAATTTGTATTTGACTTGTTAATAATAAATTAAGAAATTCGGAAAACCTGTAAAAATCGTCTTGGAACATAATCAATCACCAAAGGGGAACCAAAACTCTAACACAGCCTGTTTGCTTAAAGGTATGTGGAAACATTGTTAGCGACTCTTGTTTGGTGGCTGATGGGCTAAATAACTTTTTTGTAAACGTGGGCGAAAATAGTGGTCGGACGCCTTCATTTATTTTTTTTTATTTTTATTTTATTCTTCCAACGGTCAAACAAACCAATACATATTATTACAATACAATTAATAAAAATAACATTATAAGAATTAATATAATATAGATACAATTAAAAAAGAAAAAATCAACATAATATAAATAGTGCACAACGCAACTATATAACAACAATTAGTAATTAGTAGTAGTAGTAGTAGTAGTATATATATATATATATATATATATATATATATATATATATATATATATATTCATATTCATATTCATATTCATTTATTAACAAAATGCATACATTACAGGCATTATAACCCAATTACAATGTTGCACTAAAATAATACATTATTCACAGCTTACAGAAAAACAAACAACAAATAATAAATATATTAAACATGCAAACAGACGAGATTATGCTCATACAAAATCTATTAGGTTATTTAATAATTACAACAAACTAAACATATAAAAAGTGGGTTAATAAATATTTAAATAAGATATTACAAGACAATTATTCTGCACATGCTCAAATAAAAACGTATAATTAAAATATTTTGAAATTAATAAATTACAATGCCGTTAATTAGACCAATAAAAAATTTCACAATAAATTAATTTAACAATATACTAAATTAATGCATACTGGCTTTTACAGCTTTTAAAAAATCATGTAACGAAAAACTAAAAATATCAACACTTACGGAAAGCGAATTGTATAGCCTAATCATAACATTGAGTGGAGAGTTAGCAGACAGGTTGGTACGAGAAAAGCAGGGAGTGAACAACATACGACTCCTTGTATTAGGCCGAGGAACATTGAATTGTAGTTTTGATAATAGAGCCGAGTCATCTAGCCCACCACCCACAAGCTTATGCAGGCAAGCCAACATAGCCACTTTCCGCCGTACACTCAGAGAGTCTAAATGAAATATCGATAGCAGCTCCGAATATGGAATCACTGTTGTAAAGTGATCAAATTCCTTGAAATACAAAAACCTCAAAAATTTTTTCTGAACATTCTCAACCATATCTGAGAGGTAAGCGTATGATGGCATCCAGATAACTGAACCATATTCCTAATCTAGATCGTACTAAGGAGCAAAATAGAAGTTTGACTAAATTGGCATTTTTTAAGAAATTAGCAGATCTACGGATAAAGCCTAGAACCGCAAATGAAGATTTACACATAGATATAACATGATTAACAAAGGTAAATTTCTCATCAAACGTGATACCCAGATCTTTAATGGAATTATTGGATGCTAGTTGAACGCCACCCATATATATATATATATATATATAACAATATATATATATATATTGTTATAAATTTATAGTTTATGGATTGTTTCTACTTATATTTATTGTATTAATTGTTTTATATATATATATATATATATATATATATATATATATATATATATATATATATGCAGGGTGTCTTAAAAGTCCCACCCCCCCCCTATTAACTTCTTATGAATACAGATAAAGTGATTTACTTCTGGGAATGTTTATATGACCAACTAAGGAGTTTTTTTATGTATACAAATTGTTTACATCCCCTCTCAAAAGGGGGTAGTTTGGGGGTAAGTCAAAATTTTTAAATAGAAACCCCTATCAAATGACACATCATTTTAAAGGTAATATTAAAAGAAGAAGAATGGCGGAAATTAGAGGTATCTAACATTAGTCTATCAAATTTGGTGGCAGTTTAAAGTTGGAATTATTTCAAAAACCCCCGCAGCTTATGTTACATTTAAAATTGTTGTAAGGCAGACAAAACATTCACCCACCAGTTAGTTTTGAAAACTGATGACACCTAATTGTAAAACAAGTTATTACAAGAATCAACAAACACCAAAAACCACAAATAACATAGCATTTATTTGGTTTTGGTTTGTCTGACCAAAGTCCAGTAGGGCAACCTGGGAATACCAGTGGCTCCTTCCTTATCTCTTATTAGGTTACTAGTTAGTACGTGTAACACTTTCAGTTCAGTTACTGTGTTAAATTTCTTTTTATTCGTATTTAATAAAAATGGCTCGGTCAAATGAAGATAAAGTAGAGATGATATTGTTCTATGGGGAAGCTAGGAGAAATGTTCATGAAGCAGTTCGTTTATTTAATGCTGCCTATCCGGATAGACCAGTAGACAGGGCATACATTAGACGTTTAGTAAACAAATTCTCAACAAACTTTAGTGTCAAAGATGCACCACGATCAGGGCGACCTGCCATTGCGACAGAAGTGATCCAAATTCAAGTTTTAGCAAATTATGCTGCAAACCCACATGAATCTCTGCGGTCCACTGCCCTTGATGTTGGAATTTCAAAAGATACTGTTCACAAAGTGTTAAAGCGTCACAAGTTCCACCCGTACAAAGTACAGTTAAATCAAGAATTAAATGAAGACGACCCTGACCGAAGACTTCAGTTTTGTGAGCAAATGTTGCAGAAGATTGAAGAGAATAATAATTTAATATCACAGATATGTTTTAGTGATAAAGCATCATTCTCTTTGCATGGGACAGTCAATCGGCACAACTGCCGTTATTGGGCAAACAGTAACCCCCACTGGATGGTTGAAGCCAATACGCAACAGCCACAAAAATTAAATGTATGGGTTGGAATTTTGGGAAACTCTGTTATTGGGCCATTCTTTATTGATGGTAATTTAACTGGCGTTAAATACTTGGATATGTTACGGAACGGCATTGTCCCAGCAATAAATGAGGTAGTACAAGGTACTTATGAGCCTGTATTTCAGCAAGATGGTGCTCCTCCACATTACAGTATGCTTGTCCGGACATTCCTAGACCAAACGTTTCCCGATAGATGGATAGGTCGACGTGGCACTTTGGTAGAGTGGCCGGCACGTTCACCTGACCTTTCACCTCTGGATTTTTTCTTTGGGGTTTCCTCAAAAGTAAAGTTTACGACACAAAGCCCGCAAACCTCGATGAAATAAGGACAAGAATCGAAGAGGCCTGCCACCTTATCACGCCTGAAATCTTACAAAATGTGAGACGTGGTTTTCAATCCAGGCTTTTTTACTGTCAAGAAGTTCATGGCAGCCATTTCGAGCATCTCATCTGAGTGAAATTGAGGTGAGAGTTCAGCATTTTGACCATTTTTCCCGTTCTAAAATTACTTAGGGGGTTTTATGAAATAATTCCAAATTTAAACTGCCACCAAATTTGATAGACTAATGTTAGAGACCTCTAGTTTCCGCCATTCTTTTTCTTTTAATATTACCTTTAAAATAATGTGTCATTTGATAGGGGTTTCTATTTAAAAATTTTGACTTACCCCCAAACTACCCCCTTTTGAGAGGGGGTGTAAAAAATTTGCATACATAAAAAAACTCCTTAGTTGGTCATATAAACATTCCCAGAAGTAAATCACTTTATCTGTATTCATAAGAAAGTTAATAGGGGGGGTGGGACTTTTAAGACACCCTGTATATATATATATATATATATATATATATATATATATATATATATATATATATATACATAAATATAAGTATGCAATATGATTATGATGGTGATTCGGTTAAAAAGGGATATTAAGTTATTCGTGGTTGGCTGCACTGACGGAGAGTGACATCATCATTGAAGTAGCTTGGAGAGTCAGTCTCACGAAGACGAACAGGTTCAGTTGTGTAACTCCGGGTTTATCTTCCTAGTTCATTGGATGGCAGTTCGTAAGTTTCCTCTTGAATGTTTCACTGCTCATGTTGAATAAATCCAGATGATCAGGTATATTATTAGCCAGACGCTGGAGGCGAGGAAGAGGACTGTGGAACATGTACTGTGTTGAATACTAATGCCTTGCAAACAGCTGAGTGTGGCGAAGGCTCCGAGAGATACGTAGATCCAGTTTCATAAGCAAATCTGGTGCATCGATGGCAGAGGTGGTCAACTTCTTCAGGAACATAACATCATTAATGTTCCGTCTTACATGAAGAGGTCTTAGGTTAAACTGAAGTTGCAAATCTTGGACCGATACTGCACGATATTCAAAACTCAAGCGCAGACCAATAAAGCGAATGAAGCGGCTCTGGATTCCCTCAAGCATAGCAATCTGCCCAACTTGGTAAGGGCTCCAAACTGTTGAGGAAAATTCCAGTAAGGGTCTGACTAGATGTATATATAGTGTCACGAGAGCATCCACTGAAAAATTGTCTCGGCTGGTTCTGAAGATGAAGTAAAGTGCAGAGTTGGCCTTCTTACAAATATAATTAATATGCTCTTGGGGATTTAAGTCAGGAGTAAGCACAACGCCTAAGTCTTTGACCCTGGAAGAACGTTCGAGTGGTTGATCCTCGAGCTTATGCTGATGTAGGATGTAAGAGTTAGATCTTGTGAAGGTTATAACAGAACACTTTGAAGCATTTAAGGGCATTTCATTAATTTGACACCATTCAGTCAGCAAATCAATACTATTTTGAAGAGCCTCCACATTCACAATCTCTTTGAAGATCTTTGCATCATCAGTAAATAGAAGTACATGTGATCCCTCCGTATACTGAGTCAAATCATTTATAAAGATTGTAAATAAGACTGAGCCAAGCTACGACCCCTGGGGCACCCCAGAAACAGCAGGGAAGGGTCGGGATAAAGAGCCGGCAACTCGCACCCGAAGAAAACGGCCCTGGAGGTAATTTTCAAGCCAGAGCAGAAGAGATCCACCAACTCCAATAGCCTCGAGCTTAGCAATCAAGTGTTTGTGACTCACTCGGTCAAACGCTTTGGAGAAGTCAGTGTAAACAGCGTCCACCTGATGAGAATTAGAGAAGCCTGTGAGAATATGATCTTGAAAGCACAAGAGGTTCGAGGTAGTAGAGCGTCCCTTAACAAAGCCATGTTGTCCTGTAACAATCACACTCTTGAGGTTAAACATTAATTTCTTGAGGACCAGTGCTTCAAAAACCTTGGCCAAAGTGGATTGAATCACCACAGGACGGTAGTTCTTGATGTCTGCGGAAGAGCCAGATTTGAAGATCGGAGTCACATACCCGTTCTTAAGATTGGAGGGAAAAATGCCAGAAGCCATAAGGACATTGAAGTATATGGTGATATAGGGAGACAAAACGCTGCTACAGAATTTCAAGATCATAGGTGATATGTCATCTGGTCCTGTTCCCTTGCTTGAAACGAGCGAATTTAGCTCCGCCTCCACCTCCCCACAAGTAACATAACAAGACGAGATTGAAGTTGTTGATTTAAAGTGATATTGTGGTGGGTTTGATGATGGAGATATATAGACTGAGGAAAAAAACTTGGCGAGAAGGTTGGAGATAGCCTGAGGGTTGTCTGCGGTTTCATCGTCAAGCTTCATTCTCGAGGGAAGAGAGGGTAGTTTCTTTGATGAATTCACATAGCTCCAGAAGGCACGGATGTTCCCTCTGATTGATGAGTCAACCTTCGTGATATAAGCCGAGTAGCACTCCCTCGTTAGCCTCTTGCAGATAGCACGCACAACACAGAACAGAAATTTAACACCTTTTGTGGTACAACTAATATCTAATATAGTCTCATCAATGATGTTGACCCCTGTCACAGAGCAGGAAGTGGCAGCGACCATACGGAAAATGAAATTCAAACATTCAGTGGATATTAATGGAATCTCTACTTGGCTTATTAATCATTGTTTCCACAAAATCACACGCCCCTTGACCAGGATAATTAATTTTTCATTTGAAACTGAATCCCGTGAAAAAACAAAATTTATCCTGTGTTTTTTAAAGGAGATCCACAATATGCAAACAGTTATAGGCCCATCTCAATTCTCCCAACATTCAGTAAAGTGTTTTTTACAATTGGCGCTGCCGCACAGCTCATTGAAACCATCGTGAAAGGCTTAGACAGGCAAAAAAGTCACTCGGCGTATTTATAGACTTGTCAAAGGCTTTCGATTGTGTGTATCATTCAATTCTCATTTCTAAATTAAATAGTTGTGGGGTTCGAGGTACACTACTTTTGTTGCTGGAGTCGTATCTGCACAACAGATCCCAGCAAGTCCAGTTGAGCGAATACCTATCTAAAACATTTAATATTAAAAGTGGGATACCCCAGGGAACGATTCCTGGTCCAGATCTGTTTTTAATATATGTTAATAATCTCAAGTCTTCAATAAACTCTGGACAAAACATCAAATATGCAGACGACACTACGCTCTGTTTTTAGGGAAATAATAGTGGCGCACTAGAACAGCAATGCTTTATAAATTAAAATTAATTTTACAGTTCTTCTCAATATTAGATTTGCACGTAAATGATTCTAAATCTAATTTCATGTATTTCTCGGGTAGAAGAGCACTCCAAGAGTGCAGAGTCCGTCAGTTTGGCTCAATAAGACAGCTATCGATGAAACAAATGAAACTAAGTTCCTAGGAATCTACCTCAACAGGGGACTGATCTTGAGAAATTTAGCTGCTTTTTGTGACGAACGCCTCTTAAAGGTTGTTTATTACGGTCTCGTATACCCACACATGTCCTATGGCTTATTTTGTGGGGTGGTTGTTCAAACTAAATTTCATTTGGTTTTGTGTTAAAAAAAAAATCAATAAGAATTCAAAACTTGGTAACAGAGAGTCATGTAGGGATAGTTTTAAAAGGCTTGAACTCTGACTCTCTCATCACTCTATATGTATGAACCCACCTTATTCTGCTCCTAAACGTGTGTGAGTACACGGGGGAAGTAAGTACACGGATTCCTAATCCTAAATCATGATATGTGTAAATGAGAGAGGGGCTGATGAATCTTAATGTTAATTTGACTTTATACTTAACTTGCTTTTATTTATTAATATTATATTAATTTATGGACGCATGCTATAAGATTGTTAATTATTTTTAATGGTAATAAAGAAGTTTATTATGATTATTAATTTTGCTAATGCAAAAAATTGTTATATGGCAATAAAGGATTTATGATTCTTGATGCTTGATTATGCTATACTACTTTAATTTCTAGGTGGATTTAAAAAACAATTCTTTGCTTTACCCATCCGGGTTTAGTTGTAATCACAAACATAAAATTATTTTAAATAATGGATTTTATAACTTATTATTATTTGACACACTATTATAACGAAAGTATGCAACGAAAATTAACTGTTCATTGTAGCTGATAAATTACTCTCTTTTATATAAACTTCAGAAGCTTTGACGACTTGTTAAAAACATGTTGGCCTTAGTAAATAAGCTAAACCGTTAATCCTCAGATTAAATAATTGAATTTAAACCCAACAGAAAAATAAGTAGTATATGAGAATGTACTTGCTCATCAAAAGTAAGCTCTTAAAGCCCTGCATTTTCACTTTAGCAACTAGAATAATTTCATTTTCCTTGAAAGTAATTTCTTTTATACTTTACAAAGCAGTACTGTATAAGTTGTTCGCCAAGATTTTATCAATCTTCCAGCATTTACAAGATAACTGTCAGAATGGTTTGCAATTCTATATTAATTTATTTTTTTATTGACAATGAGGGGTTTTTATTTATATATTTTGTTTGTTTGTACGATAGACGCGTCACTTTATCTAGTAATGCTTGCTTAAACAGTATAGAGTTTACAAACAAGTTACCTATTTGATTATTGATTTTTTTTAACTAATTTGAATTTATCTGTTTTGTGAGATAGCATAAATAACGTCTATACACTGAAAGACAAAAGCAGCGTTAGGAAAAAAGGAATTCCTTTATTTCTAAATCAATTGCCAATTGCCTTGGTCTGACCAAAAACCCAAGAGAGAACTTGAAGACAGAACTTAAAAAAGAAAATGAAAAAGTACCTAAATTACAGCTTATATAAACTTACTCAAATTTGCCACAACAACGAAAAATTCATAATGACTTATCAACATAATAGCACTAAAAATATTGTGTTTTTTTATTTTGGTGTATATAAAATTTACCAAATTTTATATTGGCCAAACTAGGAGATCTTTCAAACAAAGATTTAAAGAACATATACCAAAAAATTCCCAACACCAACAATCCACTTACGCTGAACACTTAATATCCGAATCTCATAGTTATACATCTATTGAAAATAATATGGACATTATTCAAATCTTACCAAAAAGCCTTAAACTCGATGTCAAGGAAGAATTAGCCATCTACAAAGCAAAAAAGACTGATCCAAATAATTTACTCAATGACCAAATATCTTTCCAATCTAATATTATATTTGATACATATATACAAAAACAAAGAAAATGTACATAACTAATAAATACAACAAGAAGATATCTAGACACCATTAAATTACAAAAAAAACTACAATATTTACATTTAATATTACACCATCTGTTATAATAACAACTAGACTAACCAAAACAGTTTTTATGTATTTTCAGTTTATTAATTTTAATTAATTTAAATTTTTATTATTACCTTCAGGATTTGTTACATTTTACACCTGAAGATGATCTAAGGATCGAAACATGTCGTGTATATGAAATAAAAGTGATTGAACAAGGTATATATTTTTTTCTCAATTATATATTATTTTCAATCCAGGGTCAATATGATTATAAAAAATATTGTTTTACTCTGATAAAAAGTTTGTCCTTTTAAAAATAATGTATATGCATTCTTTAACATAATCTTAACATACAGTAAAATATTTCACAATTATCCATTTATTTTATGTTTAAGGAGAGTTTATGAAATCCATAGCACTCCTTGGACGTTTTAAGAAGATCTTGGGTCATGTACGTTGAAGAAAATTTGCTGTAGCATTGTTGAATGGACATTCAATCTGTACTTGTTATTTTTGGACATTATTGTTTTTAGTTATATATTTCCTCTTGTTATTTTTTATAATACTTCGCTCTATTCACATTATTTCTTCAAAACTGTAAAAATGGAGACAATCATTGGAATGTAAAATAAAAGGCTGTAGTATTCAATCGGAAGTTATTCATATACAATAGAATATGAATAACATAGAAATAACACAACTACTATTCTGCACTAAGCAACACTCGGATTAAAAATATTATTTTGTTTCTAACAATTTAAGTACCAAATGAAATAACTAAATGTAGTAACGTTACTTAAAATGAAATTGAATCGTAATAATTATTTTTTTCAACAAATGTAGAAAAGGAAAATTTAAATCAATTATTGAAATCCATTTGCCTAATACATAATATTCTTAGCATAATGCAATAGCCTAATTCACGTTCGAAGGATTCTAAAGGGTTTATCTTCCAAAAGTGGCATCGCTAATGAAGTACTCCAGTAAGCGCTTGAAGCTCAATAGAAAGCGGATATATGTTTTGGGATGGTGGTGCTGTAGGAGGGTGGGGTGGGGGGTTGTAGAGATTAATCTGACGAGTCTTGATAAGGTGTTAGTTAACACGCCATTAAACCTCTCGCTTTCAAATATAGTTTAGGAACATAGACTAGCGTAATGCTTTGTCCTCATAAATAGAAGGAATAAAATAAGTTTAAACTAAAATGCTATTCACTAAGTAGGATTAATAGTTATCTTATGAGAAAATCGTACTAGCGATCTTGGTTTTAAGTAGATAAATGAATTTTTTCCATAAATACCAAAATAAAAATTTGATAAAGATCAATAGTATGTTGCTAGTATACATATTGTAACTCTAAAAATTATAGTTATCTATAAAACGTTAATGAAACAGGCCTAGTAATTAATAAAATAAAATTACTAATCAGGCTTTTTTACCAGTTTACGCAGTGTAATAACTGCAATAAAGTATAGTTTATATATTATATAAAGACAACACTTAGCAATCTTTTGTGATGTTTATAATAATCAAGATCGATTTCTGTCTGGAAAGACCATCTTCAGTTGTACAGAATGATATAAGGTTATAAAAATACTTAACTTTGTAATAATTAATTCACAGCTGATAATATAAAAATTTAAATAAAAATGTAGATGGATAAGTTGTAGATCTTGTTAAACTTTATAAACCGAGCATATCAAACCTACAAAAACAGTACAGTACATACTCACGTGGAATCACTGAAAAAATCTGTTCCCACAAACGCTAAATTACGACAATACGAAACAGTCATCTTACCAAAAGCACTGTACGCATGAATCTTTAATATTCAAAAGGACAGACATATATTAATTGAAAATGAAAATTCACAGAACGATATGGAACAATCAAGTGGAACGGAATATGGATGAAGAGATAAAATAATTAAATTCACATAAAAACAAACTTCATTACAGACGAGATCAGAAAACTAGGAGAAAAATTCTATAACGCATATACAGCACGACTGAAAATAGAATTGGGAAGAAAATATTCAACATAATTACACCAAGGAAGACTGGTACATAATGGTAGAAAGAAGCACGGAATGACGTACAAAAGATTGGAATTATAAAGATCATTCATGAATTCAAACAGAAAATGATGAAAATTAAATTTGAAATATGTGATTGAACACTGGTGAAAAGATGGACTGAAGAAAAAAAAGAAGCAGATACAGAAACAATAAAGAGATTTTGGGAAGAGAAAAATAAACTAGAAATTGATAAATTTAGGGGAGAGTGCCCGATATCGTACCACCGCCTAAATCGTACCCGCTTCCATAATCTGGAAATGTCTACTCGGAAGAGGAATCTAGCGGCAAAGCCATGAACCAGACTTCCCTCTAGCCTTCCTCCTTGTGACTCGCAAGTGTGACGTGCGGCCTTAAATTTCAGTGATTATTTTCACAAAATCTATGTTGTAAAAATAGTTTTCGTGTGCCACGACTAAGGAAATATCAAACAGTAAGGTAAGATTATTCATTTTGTATCACTAACACCTTAAAATACACATGTTTAACTACATTTTAAGGTATGTTAAGTTGCTGTTGGAACTATTCTAGGTTAGGTTTTTTCCGTTGTTCTTAACAGGCTACAGTCTCCTATACCATACCACCGTGTAGTTCCCTTAATCGTATAGGTACAATTTGCGATACTTTTCACCCTGTATTATTTTTCCTATAAAACTGCCGTTTTCGATGCGGAATATAAACGTTTTGCTCTGTTCTGTTACAGAATGAGCACCAAAGGAGAGTGTGGCAAATGGACGTCGGAAGACATGTCCTTGGCAATATCAGCATACCGGAATGGTGATCTTGGGTTTAACGAATGTTGTCGTTAATACAATGTAACAAAACCTATTTATAAAAGACATTTAGAGCCTAAAACTGTTAGGGCGAGTGAGGATGTAAAATCTCTTGGTAGAGCAGCTTGTCGCTAGAAATCGAGGCGGAACTAACTAACCATATCCTGCACCTCGAATCGTGTATGTTTGGATTAACCATAACTGAAGTTTGCCGCTTAGCATTTCAAATAGCGTATAGAAATCAAATTCCCCACCAATTTAATAGAAACGAAAAGATGGCAGAAAAAATGTTTCTATTCCTTCGTGAAAAGAAACCCTTAAATTTCGCTGAGATGCCCTGTGTCAACATCTCTGGAAAGGGCAAAAGTTTTAAATAAAAATTAATGTGAATCAATTGTATGATCTAATTACCAAAACTGTCGATGCCAACAAGCTAGAAGCAATAAAACTTTTTAATGTTGACGAATCGGAGTACAGCATAGTACAAAGGCAAAATCAAAAAAGTGCTGGCTCAAAAAGGAAAATACAAGTTGGCACTATTTCTAGTGGTGAAAGAGGTACTAACACAACTCTGGTTACCTGTGTAAGTGCTTCTGGACAGTACGTGCCTCCAATGACAATTTTTAAGAGATTGAGATGGACTCCCGAATTAAAAGCTGGTGCTCCACCCGGTAGTTTAGTAGAGATATCTGAGTCCGGCTACATAAACAGTAAACTTTTCAACAAGTGGCTACATAACTTAATTGATGTAATCAAGCCCAACCAAGAAAAGAAAGTGCTGCTCTTGTTGGATGGCCATACTACACATTCAAAAAATATTGAAGAACTGGAAACCGCTAGAAACATTAGTGAAATTATATTGAAACTTCCATCCCACACCACTCATTGACTGCAGCCTCTGGACAAAACATTTTTCAAGCCCCTGCAAACCTACTATGGTCAAGAAGTGCAAAACTGGCTTCGATGCAACCCCGGCCAAACAGTCACTCAGTTTAAAGTTTGTTGACAAAAGCTTATGCAAAAGCTGCGACCGATGCTAATGCTATGCACGGATTTTCAACAGGGGTGTTGCCAATCGACATAGACGTGTATTCAGATTCTTCCTATGCCGCAGCGGACAATCTCCTTGAAGGTACTACAAATGAGTCAGAAGTATTCCTATGTGATTATGCAGCAGAAGTTGCTGACAATCCTGGAAATTTCAGTTCAAGTCTCAATCCAGACGCTAGCCCTCATCATTCAAAAAGTGCCTTAAAAGACACGATAAAAAGAGCTCTCACCAATTCCATCTTCAAGCAACTGTAAGCCTAAAAGGATGTACAAAAGAGTTACCAACGCAGTACTTATAACAAGTAGTCCGTATAAAGCGGAGCTGATTGCAGTGAAAAAAGGAAGAAAACTAGAGAAGTTAAAGCCAAAAACAACAAAGTCAAAAGATTCTTAAAACTGCAAGCAGAAGCATCAACATCGAGTAGCAACCAACCTGACAAAAAGAAAAAGAAGAATGCAAAATCCAGCGATGCAGCAGAGGACTGGAATTGCACTACATTTGAGGAAAAGTGCGTAAAAGACATGATTCAGCGTTAGATGTGTAAACAATGAGTGCACGAAGTTTGCGCGGACGTAAAACCCGGGAAAAAGCGATATTATTGCCCAGAGTAAGCTAAAGGAAACTCGCAAGCACAAGTAACCGTATTATTTTAAAGAGTTTTATAATTGATTTTCATATTTTATTATTTGCTCTTTTATGTGTTTGTAACCTATACTAATATGTACCTTTTTGTTTATATTTTGCTGTTTAAATTTTCCCCATTGTTTGAATAAATATGTTGGCAAAGTGTAATCTAGGACTAAAATATATAATAACTATTTGTGTGTTAATAAAATTTGATATACATTTATTATGTGTTTTTTCATTTAAACCCTTTCAGCTGTAACTTTATGTTTGTACCTGGTACGATTTAGGAAACCAGTGCTACGATTTAGGAAACTAGTTGCCTAAATAGTACCACTTGCAAGGGTTCAGAAAAACTCAAAATTCACTTATAAAAAACAACATATTAAGTAATTATAAATATTTTTGTGTTCCACAATATCCACTTTATGACATATTACAAAACATTTATTTGTATTATAAATGAAAAGGTTGAAAAAAATAGAATGTTAAAGGTGGTAGGATATGAACAACCCTACCCTATATTAATAAAAATTTTATGTTATTTCGAAACCTATTGTATAAATACAATTTGGCAATAACTACAACAACTTAACAATTTTATTTTTAAAAAATTACTTACACATTTTGTTACCTTCATCATTAACAAACATTCAACACAATCTGTCTTAATCTTTAAAATAATAAAATAAAAAAGAACACGTATAGTCAAACATATGTTACTAACAAATATACTTCATGGTACAATACGGCGTAAGAAGAACTTAATGTAGGACGGTAAGCTTTTACTACTGCATTCCTTCAAAAGTACGTAGACATGGTATTAGAAATTATCAGATGCTCCATGAATTTACAGGATGCATAGCAGGATTAGATAATTCCATTATATTCCGAATCCTTGTCTTAAAGGAGGCATAGAGGTTTATATGAGTAAATTTTAAAAGGGTTAAATATAACATGAATTGAATTCAGGAAAGAAGGTTGTTGAGTTAACTTTATTTTAATGTTGAGGTCTTTTACTAAAAAAATACACTTAATATTACATGCCGTGATGAAAATTATATCTCTTGCTTATGGTTATTTGATAGGTAAAATATTATTATTTTTAAACAGTTAAAAATACATTTACAGTAAAAGTATGAAAAATAGGTTTTGCTACTAGTACGTTGTTTTCCGCATGCCTTTTTTTATTTTCCACCGTCGTCACATTAAAAGTAATATAATGTAATAGGAATGTTGTGGGTGTACTATTGTCAGAAATCCTATTATTTGTACAGAAGCCACTGGAACCCTTATTATTCATTATTATTCATCTCTAAGACGCCGATCGTAGAGATATGGGCGAATATGATGAGTGAATGAGTGTAATGAGTTTACATGAACGAAAGTAGTCATTGTTACTATCTGAGTTCGACTTAGCTCAGAAAGGACTATTCATTAATAGCCCAATAGCCATGGCAACTATGGGACCTACAGCTTTACGTGGAATCCGAACCACGTAGTGTTGGTCTGATTTTCAGCTGTCTGACACTCTGTTCTCTTCCCTACACATCCGAACCTTGACCATTCAACATGGACACTCCATACTTCTCTAGTAGTGTCTACGTTGATGACAACCATTGAGCGGTATTAAGAGAACCGAGCATGGAACCTATCGCCTACAATCTCCCAAACACTTTGTCCCCAAGTAGCTGGGCTACAGCAGTGCGCCACCAGTGCCGACTCTTCTACAAACGATATTGAAGTGTACGAAGTACCCTCCTTAGACAATTGAGGTACACAAATCACTTTACATCAATAACTAACCTGCTACGTCACAGTAGTAACATTTCTTCAGTTGTAAATGGAGTTAAAATTCAAATTTTTCACCATGTAATGAATGATGTTAAACATTATACGACATTTCGACTTCAAGATTCTAAATGAGAAGTGTTCAAACAGTTTGGCTGCTAAAAAATCTATGTCTTAATAGTAATTAAATAAAGCCAATCCAACATTTTACAATCATCATACATTAAACTTATTTCAAAATTATAATTTTGTGTTTACATATAGAGGTAGAGTCATATTTTTAAAGCTACTTTCAGAATTGATTTATCTCAGTAATGAATACAAAGTCATAAAGGTTTTGATACATAACGTAACCTTACAGAAAACTCTCTGAAGCACATTAATCACAAAGGCTTTGCTGGTTCAATGAATCGACTATAGATTTGTATAATATCAGCGGTGCGATTTTCTTTTCAATATCATTTTTAGACATATATTTATTGAGACATCGATATGTTAAAGACTATATTTAATCTATTATGAGGAAATTATTTATTGTTAGGCCTACATATTAAAAAATGGTTAAATTAACTAAAATATTACGTTGGTGTGTATATTTGTTAAAATTGCAGCATATATGCCTAGTGAGTGATGCTATTGAAACATTTGTGTAGTTTTGTATAAAAGCCAATCTTTAAAACAATGTTTGACTACACAATGTTTATTTATTTAGCTAATTACAGCATATAAGTTTGAACGGTTCCCGATATGTTGCGTAGGTTTGAAACATGATTTCAACTAATTTTTAATATCGGCTATTCAAAATTATAGGTGGGAGCTGTTAACAGATACATTCTGAAAATTTACGATACAAGTTTTATTACGGTGTTAACATTCTCATAACTTTTATTTAATTAGGTTATTTTTATTTAATGGAGTTGACAGTTGAAAGAACCATGAGTTTGTATGAATCTGACTTTAGACACTCTCATAATAATTGAAATAAAAATGATCAAACATAAAAAGTAAAACAAAAAAATATTTGACTGAAGTGTAGCAATATACTCAAGTTTTTGTAAAAGTTTACAACATAAGTCGGTTTCTTTAGAAAATTACGGATACACATTTACTATATCGTTACTACTTGTGGACTATCATCAACAAGACCCAGCCCATCTGGCCATGTCCACATGCAACTAAAGCACAAGAATTGACCTTTATATTCTATAATTTCCTTGAAATTCCAATATATAAAAATTATCCACATATTTATCACATGGTATAAATCTTTATTAAGTTTAATACTATTTTCCTTTTTCGAATTCAGTTGAAACTATATCGTATTCAAGATACAAAGATCACACAGATATTTGTTATAGGTAACGTTTGAAAAAAAAGCATTTTATTTCTTTTTTTACTTAGCTCTGTTTCACTTATCCCTTGAATAGAAATACAGTATTTTAAATACAGTGTGTTTATATGGAGAATGTGACGGGACTGTTCACGCTCCCTGACTATTAAGTACTTACAGTTTATTCTTACTGCTGTATCACTGAACAGTAAAAACAAATAACATGAAAATGACAGCAACGCCTGGAATTCCCTATCTCAGGTCAGATTTAGTACTAATAGATTTTTGTCATCAAACTGGTAGACTATTACGATTATTGATAATGCAAAACCCAGTATTGTTAATTAAAATGAAATACTACAGGAACATCTTGAGTTATTTTAAAATTTCATTAATATGCTTGAGGGAGACTTTATAAAGTTCGTTGATGTTGTTGATCCAACTGGAGAAAACCTAGCAAACGCCATTGCCCAAGAACTGAAAACACTTAATGTTGATTTAGTTAACTGTCGTGGTCAAGCTTTTGACGGGTCCTCCTACATGAGTAGGGTTTTAAAAGGCGTACAAGCCCGAATTTCCCAGGTCCAGCCTCTGGCAATGTACACTCACTGTGCCAATCACAGATTGAATCTGGAAATTAGTAAAGCTTGCTCTATTTCTAGCATTATGAATACAGTGGGAGTTATATCTTCCGTAGCAAATTTCTTCTGTGATTCTCCAGCAAGATTTAAAATGTTGGAAGATAAAGTAAGAGAGAATCACAACCTGAAACCAGGAACTCATGGTCTAAAAAAACTCTGGGAAACAAGGTGGATTGAAAGACACGATGCTGTTTTTACTTTTGTGGAACACCTCCCTACACTCCCTGCTGATCTAGAAACAATTGCTAATTCCCATCAAGGCAAGGGAAGCAATGCATTTGCTTTCAATGCAGTCTAACTTTAATCCGAGTTTTTGGTCAGTGTGGTAGTGTTAGCGGAGGTCCTTGGAATAACCTTACCACTAGCACGTAAACTTCAAGCTGAGTACTTGGACGTACTTAAACCAACTGAGCTTATAGAAGCCACTACAAAAAAGCCTACAGGAAAGAAGAAACAACAGCACCGACACATTCAAGGTGTTACTCAGTCAATAAACTAAGCTGGCGGAAGAAATGGGTACAGATATTCAGAAGCCTAGGACAACACCCTGACAAAACAACCGGGCCAATTTCCAGGCTGAAACGATTGAAGAATATTATAGGATGACAATTTACATCCTATTTCTGGATTTTGTATTCAATGAACTGATGGCAAGATTTTCCAAAAATGAAATGGAATGTGTAGGTAAGTTACAGCATCTTCTCTCACCAGATCTCAATTATGATCAAATAAGAGATATTCTTCAAGCGCTTGTAAATACAAACATGATTTGCCATGTTTCTCTGCTCTGAAAGGTAGGCTACAAATTTGGAAACACGTGGTCCAATCCTGCAAAAGAAATGCCAAATCATCCGGCACATAGGCCTACAAGTTGGCCGGACCACTGCCAAATGTACAAGTTTTCCTGCAGCTGCTGTGCACTCTTCCTGTGACGACGAGTACAGCTGAGCGAACTTTTTCGGCTTTGCGTCGTATGAAGACATATCTGCGAACGACCATGATAGAAGAGAGGCTTAATGGATTGGCATTACTCCATGTTCACCAAGACTTATCCAGTGAATTGAAAGCTGAAGAATTCTTGAACGTGTACACAAGGAAGCACAGGTGAAAGCTGTCTCTCAAGGTTTTATGAGAAGATTGTCGAAGAAAAAGTAATTGTATTCATGTTTTTGAGCTATATTGATCTACAGTATACGTATACTTATGTGTTGTATATTTTTATCATGTAAGCAACATTTTGAGGATCTTAAATTTATGGTAACAGGTTGAGGTCTTCTGACAGGTATTTTTTTAATTAAAATGTTAATATTCTATATAGATAATTCTAAAGTTTCTAATAAAATGCAACAAAATAATGTTGAATACAACAAAATATTTTGGTATAAATAAGTTAATTTATTAAAAAAATAAGATTTATGTTTTTTTTAGTCGTCGTTATTCACAAATCTCACTCTAATACATATACAGGGTGTCCCATAAGTAAAGTGCCAAACTCTGGGAAAAGGTTATATGGGTCAAAATAAAGAGAAAAGAAGAATAATTTTTTTTCCAAAAACGCTTTATTACCAGATATCCGCCATTTTGAATTTTTTACAAAATAATTTTTTATCTTTAAATTTTTCCAACCGATCTTTATAAAACTCGGTAAGTATGTTAAAATAACAGAGACCTACCGTACTGTAGAAAAAAATTCAACTTTGTCCAATTTAAAATTTGGGGCCAAATGATTGAGGCAGTCCCCAGGACAGCGCAAAGCTGCATGGATTTGAAACCTGGGGACTACTTCATTCGTAGGGGTGACATAGTGCACTCAAGACCGTCCGGGAGTAGGTAGGGCTTGGGCGGTCTCATAAGAGAGGTCGTTCAGGTCATGCCTTGTGTAGTTAACTACAACCTCCACGTTGGTGGCCCTGCTTCTACTAATCCCGGCGGATCTAGGCTGGAGTCCCGAATGACTCTCTGATGGTGGGCAGCAGCGCTATCAGTACCAGGGTCAGCTGTCAGTATGAGTTATGCTGGCAGCTTTCACTGGATGCCCTGAAACCGGTCAGATTGACCAGGATGGGGATCTGCGAACCCTAGGCTAAAGTGTTATGCGACCCGTGCTGATGGTCTCGTGGCATTGGGGGTATATTCAATGCCATTAACGGAGCCCTCTGGGAACCAGGGGAAACCCAGTTGTATTACCCTTATCTCCCTATTCGGGTCACTGGGGAGATGGACTGTCAAAACCCGGTTCTCGTGGGAACAAAATGGATGATGAATCAAAAAAGTCACATATGTTACAGGTTGGCGGGGTGGATGTGAATCCAGAAGACTTGCCAATCGAAAAAATGAGAGTGTCCGACATAGTTGCTATGGAGGAAGAAGCACTTCTAATATCCGATGAGGAAAAAGTGAACTCTGAGGAGAAGCCGGCCCCAAAGAAGAGGCTCTCCAGAAGTGAGTTAAGGAAGAAAAGGATAGAGGAGGCCCTCGCGAGAGGCGAGCCTATCCTTTCTAGGAGCGAGAGGAAGAAGGTCTGGGAGGAAAAAAACCGTGAGCGCGGTAATGCCCCTGGATCTTCTGGCCAGACTACCTCTGGAGTGGGTGTGAAGAGGTTGCATTCGCAGCTGACACCCGAAAGCCGAGGTAACCCAGACAAGAGAAGGAAAGGGCATGACGAGACCCCTAGCTGCGCTAGAGGGGCCGAGACGTATGCGGAGAAGATCTCTGTAGAGAAGATTGCTGTGGTCAGACAAGATCACCCAGCAACTAAGCTCACGGAGGATGAAGCTAAGTGCTTGAAGAGGGAGCTGGGCAAACGTGCTATGAAAAGCAAAGACGTGAGAATGTCCAGTTGCCACGTGGAGGGAGGTGCATTGGTGGTGGGTTGCACTAACTCCACGACAAAGGAGTGGCTGGAGAAACAAGTCCTGGAGTTGAACCCTTTTCAGGGTATTCAACTGAAGACAGGGCCAGCTAGGACCCTTGTTAAAATGGTCACGGTCACTACCTTTGTGCCCAAGACCGTTGAAATCGATGATACCAAGGAACTTCTGGAAGTGAGTTCCTTGGAGTGACTTGGACACAGACCACTGGACGATTGTTGGAGGGAATACAAACCCCAACGGTCAATTCCTGGTCTTCCATATCGACGAGGACTCTCTGGTTAAGCTGAAGGCTCTTGCGATGCGCCCATTCGTGGGCTGTGAGAGGATTACCTTCAAGCTGCAGGGAAAAGGTCCTCAATAGATGACTGCAGTGCTTCAGATAAATCTCCATCACAGCAGAGCAGCAACGGCTACACTCTGCCAGAAGATACTGGCTGACAACATAGGAGTAGTTCTTATTCAAGAACCATGGACCGTTGGCAGCCGTGTAATGGGGATGAGCACTGCAAGAGGTAAGTTGATTTACGATATAGGCAGTAACAATCCTAGGGCTTGTATATATGTCAGCAACAGTATTAAATCACTGAAAATTTCACAACTGTGTTCTAGAGACACAGCCGTAACAGAGGTACAACTGCAAGCCGGTAATGGTAACATTACGATGACGCTTTTATCTGCGTACCTCCCATATGATGCACCAGAACCACCGCCGACCACTGAGATGAGGCGGATTGTGGAAGAATGCATCAGCAACAATCGTCACCTGGTTATGGGATGTGACGCCAACTCACACCACCTGGCGTGGGGTAGCAGCGACGTCAACAACCGTGGTGAGTGTCTATTGAATTTTATAGCTGAATCTAATTTAGTTATAATTAATCAAGGCCGTAAGCCAACCTTTATGCAAAGAAGAGGTGTAGGGGTAAGAGAGGAGGTCTTGGACATAACCTTGGCTAGCTGCTACGCAGCTACAAAGGTTATTAACTGGAGAGTGCTAGACGATCCGTCAGCTTCGGATCACAACTACATCTCATTTAAGGTAAGTTCGTACAGCATAGATGAGACTTACAGAAACCCTAGGCGTACAGATTGGGAAAAATTCCACTTGGAATTAGAAAACAATCTGGGTCAAACTGAATTAATACAAGGGCAAGGTACTGATATGATGGCGAATTCCACGAGGAACGCCGTATTGGAAGCATATCACAAAGCCTGCCCTGAGACACGTAAAAGCTCCAGGAAGCAGGCCTGTTGGTGGTCGCAGGGTCTGGAGATCCGGAGGAAAAACATACGTAGAATGTATAACGTAAGTAAACGCACAGGTAACTGGGATAGATACTCAGCAGCATTAACAGAGTATAACAAGGAGATAAGAAAGGCCAAGAGAAACTCGTGGAGAGAGTTCTGTCAGAGTATTGATAGAGTACCTGACTGTGCAAAACTCCACAAGATCTTGGCCAAGAGTCCTAACAATGTAGCGGGCACAATCCTAAAGGAAGATGGTACCCACACAAACAGTCCCGAGGAAACGCTTCAGGTATTACTTTTATTTAATTAGGTTATTTTTATTTAATGGAGTTAACAGTTGAAAGAACCATGAGTTTGTATGAATCTGACTTTAGACACTCTCATAATAATTGAAATAAAAATGATCAAACATAAAAAGTAAAACAAAAAAATATTTGACTGAAGTGTAGCAATATACTCAAGTTTTTGTAAAAGTTTACAACATAAGTCAGTTTCTTTAGAAAATTACGTATACACATTTACTATATCGTTACTACTTGTGGACTATCATCGACAAGACCCAGCCCATCTGGCCATGTCCACATGCAACTAAAGCACAAGAATTGACCTTTATATTCTATAATTTCCTTGAAATTCCAATATATAAAAATTATCCACATATTTATCACATGGTATAAATCTTTATTAAGTTTAATACTATTTTCCTTTTTCGAATTCAGTTGAAACTATATCGTATTCAAGATACAAAGATCACACAGATATTTGTTATAGGTAACGTTTGAAAAAAAAGCATTTTATTTCTTTTTTTACTTAGCTCTGTTTCACTTATCCCTTGAATAGAAATACAGTATTTTAAATACAGTGTGTTTATATGGAGAATGTGACGGGACTGTTCACGCTCCCTGACTATTGAGTACTTACAGTTTATTCTTACTGCTGTATCACTGAACAGTAAAAACAAATAACATGAAAATGACAGCAACGCCTGGAATTCCCTATCTCAGGTCAGATTTAGTACTAATAGATTTTTGTCATCAAACTGGTAGACTATTACGATTATTGATAATGCAAAACCCAGTATTGTTAATTAAAATGAAATACTACAGGAACATCTTGAGTTATTTTAAAATTTCATTAATATGCTTGAGGGAGACTTTATAAAGTTCGTTGATGTTGTTGATCCAACTGGAGAAAACCTAGCAAACTCCATTGCCCAAGAACTGAAAACACTTAATGTTGATTTAGTTAACTGCCGTGGTCAAGCTTTTGACGGGTCCTCCAACATGAGTGGGGTTTTCAAAGGCGTACAAGCCCGAATTTCCCAGGTCCAGCCTCTGGCAATGTACACTCACTGTGCCAATCACAGATTGAATCTGGAAATTAGTAAAGCTTGCTCTATTTCTAGCATTATGAATACAGTGGGAGTTATATCTTCCGTAGCAAATTTCTTCTGTGATTCTCCAGCAAGATTTAAAATGTTGGAAGATAAAGTAAGAGAGAATCACAACCTGAAACCAGGAACTCATGGTCTAAAAAAACTCTGGGAAACAAGGTGGATTGAAAGACACGATGCTGTTTTTACTTTTGTGGAACACCTCCCTACACTCCCTGCTGATCTAGAAACAATTGCTAATTCCCATCAAGGCAAGGGAAGCAATGCATTTGCTTTCAATGCAGTCTAACTTTAATCCGAGTTTTTGGTCAGTGTGGTAGTGTTAGCGGAGGTCCTTGGAATAACCTTACCACTAGCACGTAAACTTCAAGCTGAGTACTTGGACGTACTTAAACCAACTGAGCTTATAGAAGCCACTACAAAAAAGCCTACAGGAAAGAAGAAACAACAGCACCGACACATTCAAGGTGTTACTCAGTCAATAAACTAAGCTGGCGGAAGAAATGGGTACAGATATTCAGAAGCCTAGGACAACACCCTGACAAAACAACCGGGCCAATTTCCAGGCTGAAACGATTGAAGAATATTATAGGATGACAATTTACATCCTATTTCTGGATTTTGTATTCAATGAACTGATGGCAAGATTTTCCAAAAATGAAATGGAATGTGTAGGTAAGTTACAGCATCTTCTCTCACCAGATCTCAATGATGATCAAATAAGAGATATTCTTCAAGCGCTTGTAAATACAAACATGATTTGCCATGTTTCTCTACTCTGAAAGGTAGGCTACAATTTTGGAAACACGTGGTCCAATCCTGCAAAAGAAATACCAAATCATCCGGCACATAGGCCTACAAGTTGGCCGGACCACTGCCAAATGTACAAGTTTTCCTGCAGCTGCTGTGCACTCTTCCTGTGACGACGAGTACAGCTGAGCGAACTTTTTCGGCTTTGCGTCGTATGAAGACATATCTGCGAACGACCATGATAGAAGAGAGGCTTAATGGATTGGCATTACTCCATGTTCACCAAGACTTATCCAGTGAATTGAAAGCTGAAGAATTCTTGAACGTGTACGCAAGGAAGCACAGGTGAAAGCTGTCTCTCAAGGTTTTATGAGAAGATTGTCGAAGAAAAAGTAATTGTATTCATGTTTTTGAGCTATATTGAACTAAAGTATACGTATACTTATGTGTTGTATATTTTTATCATGTAAGCAACATTTTGGGGATCTTAAATTTATGGTAACAGGTTGAGGTCTTCTGACAGGTATTTTTTTAATTAAAATGTTAATATTCTATATAGATAATTCTAAAGTTTCTAATAAAATGCAACAAAATAATGTTGAATACAACAAAATATTTTGGTATAAATAAGTTCATTTATTAAAAAAATAAGGTTTATGTTTTTAGTCATCGCTATTCACAAATCTCACTCTAATACATATACAGGGTGTCCCATAAGTAAAGTGCCAAACTCTGGGAAAAGGTTATATGGGTCAAAATAAAGAGAAAAGAAGAATAATTTTTTTTCCAAAAACGCTTTATTACCAGATATCCGCCATTTTGAATTTTTTACAAAATAATTTTTATCATTAAATTTTTCCAACCGATCTTTATAAAACTCGGTAAGTATGTTAAAATAACAGAGACCTACTGTAAAAAAATTCAACTTTGTCCAATTTAAAATTTCAAAATGGCGGCCATTTTAAACTTTTAAACCAAAATGGCGGAAAAACGGTAAAGAATACAACAATTCACTATCAACAATTGTTTTTAGACAATTTTATTTCTAATCTGTCAACACCAAAAACATGACAATCGGACAAAAAATAACCGAGATACATTGAAACCATTTATTGAGTGACAATACATCATGGTATTAAAAAAATGAGAAAACTAATTAAACACAAAATAAAATCTTAACACAAGATAGCTTTTTAAAAGTTATCAATTACAACAAATGTTACATGTGTCCTCCATTCGTTTCTATGACACAATTCAACCTCTTTATCATAGACACTCTCATTCTTTCAAATACCCCAGGCTTTTGTCTTATCACCTCGCAACCTGCTACAATTCGTTCCCTTAAATCCTCAATATTGTCAACAGGGGTATGGTACACAAAAGATTTCAAATAGCCCATACAAAAAAATCCAGGGGATTAATGTCAGGAGACCTGACAGGCCATGGGATGGGCCCCCCCCCGCCCTATCCATTTGTTTCCAAACACTTGATTTAAATGTCGCCTTACATCCAATGAAAAGTGTGGTGGTGCACCGTCTTGCATAAACCACATATTGTTTCTCAAATAAAGGGGTAAGTTTTCTAGCAGTTCGGGAAGATCTTGTGTTAACAAATTTAAGTAAGACACACCATTAAGTCGGTTGGGTAAAAACAATGGCCCTATGAGATTGTCCCCAACAATGCCTATCCAAACATTGAGAGAAAAGCGCACTTGATGCCTTCTTTGTGATATTTCATGAGGGTTTTCATCGGCTCAGGAGGATTATTATGATAATTAAAAATACCTTCTCTAGAGAACCCAGCCTCATCGGTAAATAAAATGTTGGAGAGAAACAGAGGAAGTAATGCGATCTGTTGCAAGAACCATTGACATATGTTAATACGGGGTGGAAAGTCCCTATCAGTTAGGCATTGCACCTTTTGGATATGGTAAGGATACAACTGCTGATTATGTAGAATCCGCCACACTGAACTTTTCGTAATACCATGTTCAAGCGATATTCTTCTAACACTAGTACTTGGGTCTTCTTCCACGGCCGTCAAAACTATTTCTTGATTATTTAATGTCTGTACAGAAACAGCCCTTCCAGTCTTCTCAGTAAATTTTAGTGTTCCTTGTTCCCTCCAATTCCTGTGCACATTTACAAACACTTTCCTACATGGAATTCGTCGGTTGGGAAACCTTTCTGCGTAAAGGCGGCATGCCTCACGCGAATTCCCATTAGCTAAGCCATAAATAAAATGAATATCAGTTAGCTCAAGATTAGAATAACTGTGGTTCGGCATTTGAAACAGAATTTCAACCTAACCTGATCACATTAATGACGTTTGAAGTAAACAAAACAATGATAACAACAATGCAACAATACAACTCAACAACCACATGTTTTTTCATCAGTTTATTTTAATCAGCTGATTGGGGCTAACAAATGGATTTGTTGCTACCTCTTAACACACATTTCAATGTATCTCGGTTATTTTTTGTCTGATTGTCATGTTTTTGGTGTTGACAGATTAGAAATAAAATTGTCTAAAAACAATTGTTCATAGTGAATTTTTGTATTCTTTACCGTTTTTCCGCCATTTTGGTTTAAAAGTTTAAAATGGCCGCCATTTTGAAATTTTAAATTGGACAAAGTTGAATTTTTTTTCTACAGTATGGTAGGTCTCTATTATTTTAACATACTTACCAAGTTTTATAAAGATTGGTTGGAAAAATTTAAAGATAAAAATTATTTTGTAAAAAATTCAAAATGGCGAATATCTGGTAAACAAAGCGTTTTTGGAAAAAAAAATTATTCTTCTTTTTCTCTTTATTTTGACCCATATAACCTTTTCCCAGAGTTTGGCACTTTACTTATGGGACACCCTGTATATTCCTTATCCTAAGTTTGAACCTTGTCCTCCCAACTTAATTTTCTGGATCCGCCCCTGACTATTTATGAATCTATAATAAACATACAAGTAGTTTTTCTCATATCAGTATAAAGTTCACGCACAGGCCTACAGGCCCATTTGAACTAGCGATTGAGTTAAAAAAAGTATTAAAATATTACAAAATTTTGAGCTGACCCATGTTTTTGTATATAGTAGTATTGGTAGAGGAAAATAATAAGTTTAAAAGAAATTTTTAGAATAATTTTTATAATAATTTTTTTTCCTGCAAAAACATACTACAGATACAGTTCCAATTTAACATATATACAGGAATTTCTAACCATCGCTGCCAGTAAAGATGGTTAGTACATCAAAAATGTCTCTTTTACATCACTTTCTAGTGAGTCAGGCTCAATCAATGTTCATTTCATTCACACACGAGCGGCTTATCTGTGGCGATTGATATACTTAATATTAAACTGAACAACATGGCGTAATATAATTAAATCTGAACAAATCTTAGTATCAGTAATAAATAATCACAATAACAAGCATTTATTAATCTAACAAAAACATACAACTGAAATAACTTTTAAAAAACTACTGTAAAATATTTGTGAGGGTTTCAATATTGTCAAAAGTGAATAACCATTGTTTAATCCTTTTTGAAAAGTATTCACTAACATTACATTTCCTAAGATCAGTTGGTAACTGATTATATACTTTCGGTCCAACAAAGAGGAAACAGTTTTTAAAACAAGTTCTAACAATCTTTGGTTGTCTGACATTATTCAATGCATTCCCTCTAGTGTTGTAGTAGCTTTGAAAATTTTCTCTGTTACCACTTCGTATATAAAATTCTTTCAGGACTTTGTAAATAAAAAGATGCCTAAGCAGTAATATTTTTAATTGTTGGAAAAGTGGGAAGGAAGGATGGTGCTTATTTTTTCCAAGAATAATACGTGTGAAATATTTCTGAGTTTTTACTATTGGTTCGAGGGTTGATTTGTTTGCACCTCCCCAGAATGTAATACCGTATTGCAGTCGAGAGTGGATAAGGGCAAAGTATAGTGATGTCATTAACTGTACATTACAAAATCGTTTGAGATAATAAAACTTTCTTATATTGTAGCGCAATTTATTCTATAATAAATATTTATTATTTATAGAAATTTATTATAGAATTTATAGAAATTTATTATTTATAGTAATAAATTGATTCTATAGAAAATATTTCTATAGAAATATTTATTATAGAAATTTATTATTTCTATAATAAAGTGAAAATACTGAAATTCACTTTACCAATTGAAGAACAGTATCCAATTACATTATAGAAATGGCTAGGTTTAATTAATTAAAACACAATAAAGAAATTAAGTATGTAATTAATGTTTTGTTAATATTGCAGGCATACAAAATTAAATTCATATAACATAACATAAATCATGACTCTAGCTATAACGTGAAAGCATAATTATGCAAAATATTATTAGTGTATAATTATGGTTAAATGGTGGAGAAGATCAAATAGTCCTAACTTCACCATGTAAATAAAAGGAATTTAATTTCATTGTATATACGTTGAAATTGAAAATTGCCATATATATAGATGGAAATATTGAAGAATACTGAAATTAAAAAATACAAATTTAATTAATTATTGTTCAAAATATTTTTTTACTACATATAACTTTGTATTGTGTATACACTTAACCCTTTGTTGCATAGTGTGACATATTTGGGACAACCACTTTAACCACCTAAATATAACTTCTCTGCTTAGTTAGGAAGCTAAATGCATGATGTCCCTCCTTTGGCACATCCAGAGAGTGCTGCTAGTTGACCGTTTTGCCACCAGAGTGCATCACTAACTTACAGCTGGGTCACATGTGAGAAAAAGTGAGGTTATGCTGAATGTTGCACATGGTGACTTTTCAACGCTCTGAAATTAATCTATCTTCTGCGTTATCGGAGGTAAGAAAAATATCATCTTGCTTCCTGAATCATCTAGTTACCATAGTAACAATAGGATCTTTGTTTATTGTTATTATTTTCAAGTAAACACGATTTTTTTGGTTGTTCAGATATGGCACAACATGGTTTCAGAACCTTCATGGTTGTGACATATCTGGAACATCATGTGTTGTGTCATCAACATCATGTGTGAATTTCAAAACTAACTAAAAGTTTTTTTTTTATTTTTTACTCATTTTAGTAAAATATACACCGATCTACATATACTACCTATTTGCCTGTAACTTCTTCACCTTTTGCTTCAAATAATAAGCATACTTAAGACTTATAAATACTTACATTTGTACTTAGGGCAGTACACCCCTAACAAAATGTTTTCCTTTCTAGAAATGGACCGAGATGTTTATATGGACGATGACAACATCATTGATGCACTTTTTCCACCATCCGACCAAAGTGAAGATTGTGACGACACGGATGCTGATCCAGATTACGATCCGGCGGACGGTGACGACAATGGGCGAAAGAAGGCATTATTTCTTCCAGTTTTGAAGCGAGCCCAACACCCTGATATTGATTCTGATACGTCAAGCGATGAATCATCCAATAACCTTTACACACGCATTGCCGCTGTTGACCAACCATCCACTTCAACAGGTATTACTACAGACAACGGCAAGAAAGGTAAGAAAATAAGAATAGACAATACAACTGAGCCTATAGAAGGTGTCTCATCTACATATGAATCTCCCGTCAGTCTACATACAAATACAACCGCTGATGACCAAAATTCAACATCAAGCATAATTAGCACAGTCCCAGACAAGAAGGGTAAGACTAAAGGCAAAGGCAAGACGGTCAAAACTAAACCCGCAAAAAAGACTACTAATGGGGATAAAAAGACTAAAAAAGATTCTAAAAAGAAGGGTTCCACTAAAAAAAAAGATGACGCGCCCAGAGTTCCCTGGATAAATGCTTGGTTGCGTCAAAAGAAATTTGTGTATGATGAAACTAAACAACAGCTTCCAGATAATATACGACAATTAGAAACCCCTTACCAGTTTTTTACTTATTTTGTGACTGATGAACTCTTGCTTCAAATTTCAAGGGAGAGCATGTTATATTTGATTCAAAAAAAGCCTAATTCAACACAAACAATCACCGACAAAGACATTAGGAAGTATTTAGGTATTTGTTTCATAATGTCATTGGCCCCTCCATATGACATTCGAAAGCTTTGGAGTGAGGTTTTGGGGAACCATCTTGTGATTGATACAATGAGCTTGAACAGATTTGAATTTATTAGACAACACATACACTTTTCTGATAATGAAAAGGCCATTCCTCGGGGGGAGCCAGGTCATGATCGCTTGTATAAGCTGAGGCCTATTGTGGAACATCTGCAATCCAAATTCAGAACAATCCCCCTAGAACAAATGCTTAGCATAGACGAGCAGATGTGTGCCACTAAGGCTAGAACCTATCTCAAGCAATATATGCCAAAAAAGCCGCATAAGTGGGGGTATAAAGTGTTTGTTTTGAGTGGCGTAAGTGGGTACGCCTATGACTTTGAAGTGTACACAGGTCAAGAGAATGACGACTCAGCGAGACCTGCCTGCGAACCTGATTTGGGGGCGTGTGCTAACGTCGTTGTACGGCTCAGTAGAGTTATTCCCGCCAACATGAACCATCAATTGTATTTTGATAACTACTATACTACATTGCCATTGATGGTATACTTAGAGAAGAGACAAATACATTCTCTAGGTACAGTGAGAAGAGACAGAATACCTGACTATCCCCTCACAAACAATAATGAATTGAAAGGAGAAGAACGCGGTTTTGCAGAAGAAAGCGTTGCTACGATAGACAACACAGAAATAACTTGTGTTGTATGGAAAGATAATCAAACTGTGAACCTCGCCTCCACTCACGTTGGTGTTGGCCCCCCAAGTAGGGCAAGGCGATTCAACAAAAAGAAGAGAGAGTTTGAAGATATTAATTGCCCCAACATTGTGACTATATACAACAAGCATATGGGCGGAGTTGACAAGATCAATGGAATGATTGGAAGGTATAGAAATAAAATGAAGACAAGAAAGTGGTACCTCCGCTTGTTTTACCACTTGATGGACATGACAGTTTGCAACAGTTGGTTCTTGTTCCTCAGAGTAGCTACGGCTAATGAAGTAAAATAATTCCTTTGCTACGGATACATGTTATTCTTTTTAACAATATAAGATCTTGGTGATATAAGATCTTGATTCACTTTATATTATTAGAAAGTAAAAAGTAATATTTAGATAATTTTGAAATAATATACAAAACAGTTACAAGTAAATTCTATTGCTATCATTTTACAGTAGAAATAATAAATTAATAATTAAATTTAAGTAATACAATATTGTTAAATATTTTGTTTATATAGGTTTACTCTTTCGGTTATAGTTATATTAGGAAAAGTTTAATTGGCAAGTTGTCAAAGTTTAAATAAAAAACTGTGCTCATGTTAGTAACAACAGTTGTTTAAACAACCAACTCAAGTATTGATGTCTAGCCAGTGCTGGACCTGGTGGAGGTTTATTGAACTGTTAGGAACTGAAGTATTCTGCCCCCATAAGTTAAAAGGCCCTAACTCCCAAATTTGTTTTAGTGCTTTTTTTTGCAGTTTTCAATTCTTTGTGGAAAAATACACCTTTTTATGACATTAAAAGGCCCTAAATCCAATTCAGAGGTTAGTTATTGTGTATTTTATTTTGGCCCTAACTCCAGTTTGCTGTTGTTTTTGATATAAGATGGCCCTATGTAGCAATTAATAAGTAAGAACACCCTAAATACATGTGGATTTGTACTTAGGGCCTTTATTCATCAAGTAAGCCGGACCAACCCAAAGAGTCAAGGATCTGGGGCCTTTTTTCTTAGCACAGGAGAGTGGAGTTAGGGCATTCTTCTATCATACCAGTCAATGTGACTGACCAGCTGTTTTGCTACTACACCAACAACTCCAGTTTTGTTTACGTTTTAAACTGCAATTTATTCAGCAGTGTACTGCAAGCAACAGTAAATTACATTGCTTCACTGTGAATATTGTAGGTTGTGTATGCTTTTAGAGAGGAAGTTTCTAATTATTATTACAATTAGCGAAGTAATTATAATACAGTAGTGTGGTTTTACTCTGTTACAAGAAGATATTTCTTTTGCTTGTTTTGAAAAAGCACTTCAGGTAATACTCCACTTACTTATTTTTTGTTGATTTTAGACCTAGAACTGCAAAATGGCTTAACCTCAAAACAACAAACTTTGTGTTAGTAACACTGTTCTATTCAAAACTATTTAGCCTATAATAACACACTTTGTAATGATACACTGTATTTTATTTCCTATGTAAGTATTGGTATAAAATAATTTATAATTTATTACACAAAATAGCACTGGCGGATCTACGGGGGGGGGGGGGGGCTTTCGGGCGGAAGCCCCCCCCCAAAACCTCTAAAAATGTTTTTTGTAAAAATGTAAATTTTATACCAATATAATTAGTTTGAAGCTATAATTAGTCAGCCCCCCCCAAAATAAAATTCTAGATCCGCCACTGCAAAATAGTATTATAAAATTATAAAATATGTGTTATAAAGTGCTGCACATGTAATGAGTATTACAAAAACTCATTATGGTAGTTAACCGTTAACAAAACTTTTGACAGTAGTGTGTTATTTTTAGGTTCGATGTATAAAACAAACATGTCAAAGAAGAGTTTATCAAGGGGATTGCTTATATTATCAATGCTGTCTGAAGATAATCAACAACTAAACAATGTTTCTATAAAAGGAACAAACATAACCCAACACAATGGCGGAAGAGAAGACGGATTGTTCGTAAATGGCGTGCAGCAATCAAAATTGAACATTGTTGAATCAAGCACACCTCTCTGTTCGAAAAACTACACTAATGAAGAAAGGGATAGTACTTCAACACTACAAGTCCTTCCTCTAAACAATCAAGATCTGGAAAATACCTTTAATGATGTAGGCCTACAACAAAAAGAAGTAAAATACCATGCTATTAGTGAAGACGGGTTGTTTTTTGATAACGGTAGACAGCAATCAGTGCTGGCTCTTTTTGAATCAACTGATACTCTAGTTACAAATAATAAAAACATAATCGATGAAAGTAGCCCTGCAATGACTTTTACAACACTTGAGAATGTTGTTCCTTCAAACTTGGAAGGTCTACCTGAAAACACATTGTTGGATGAGCAATCTGAAGTTGAAAATACACTACAAATGGAGTTTTTTATTGATGACGCTGAAAATTCCCAGGGGGTAATTGAGCTGGCTGAACCTGCACCTTTTGAAGAGCTGGCTCACACTGAACATGACCCGCCATTGAATGGAACTGAAAACGCAAACAGTGGGACAAATCCAAACAACATTGTAAATGAAATAGAAGAAGACGGAGGAGAAGATCTTGGTGTCACAAAAAGAGGAACTAAAAGAGTAAGGAAGAAAAAAGCACCAATCCAACCGAACGAGCACAAAAACAAATTAAAAAGTTAAAAGACGATCATTCCACACGTGATCCCTGTGATAACAAGTGCCGATACAAATGCAGCACAAAGTTTTCTGAAGACTGGCGAAACCAATGTAACACCGAATTCTGGAACAAAAACTTTTCCGAAAGACGGAACTTTATTGTATTATGTGCCACAAAACTTCCAGTAAAAAGGCGACGTTCTGATTCTGAAAAAAAACAAAATTCTTTTCGTTATTTTTTCAATGACACAGAAGGCGAACGAATAAGAGTGTGCAAAACGTTCTTTCTTACAACACTTGGGTTTTCCAAAGAAAATAACTCCGTTGTTTACGACTCTTTGACAACCATTGACAAAAGTATAATGACTGGAATGGCGTCATGTTCAACTGACAAAAGAGGAAAACACCCTAACCGTACAAAAATTGATAGAAACATTATCACTACGCATATTGAAAGCTATAACCCAAGTGTAGCTCATTACCGAAGGGAGCACGCACCAAATCGCCGTTACCTCCCAAGTGATGTGACGATTCAAAGAATGTACAATGATTTTGTAAAAAGTGAGACATCTTGCGATTGTTCTTATGATCTTTACAGGAAGGTTATTAACGAGTTAAATATATCGTTCACTAAGCTGGGCCACGAAGAATGTGGCATGTGCTACAAGTTCAAGGAACATGACAGCAACCATAACCAAGAAAATTTGTCACCAGACTGTGAGACTTGTATCTATTGGAAAAGCCATATTGAGCGGGCAGAAAAGTCCAGACATTTATATAAAGAACATGCAAATCTGCAGTCTTCTGCTGAAGATAGCTTGTTTTTTTGTGCTGATCTACAAAAAGTTATTATGCTCCCTAGGATGGACACTTTTAAGGAAGTAATTTTCACCAGACGAATGGTGGCTTTCAATGAAAGCTTTGTACCTGTCGGCATAAAATCAAAGCATAGGCCTCTAGCAGTATTATGGCACGAGGCAGTAAGTGGAAGGAAAAAGGAAGATATCATAAATGCATTCTTCTCCTTCTTTTGCCATTTTAGAGATGTCAATCACATTTGTATTTGGCTCGACAATTGTTCTAGTCAGAATAAAAATTGGACTCTTTTTACCTTTTTTGTGTACCTTCTGAACTATTGCATCGACATTTCAATTAACAAAGTTGACATTTTTTACTTTGAACCAGGCCATACTTTTATGGCAGCCGACTCGTTCCACCACCAAGTTGAGCTAAGTATGAAACATAGTGGAAAAGTGTGCGATTTCCAAGACTTTGTTAACTGTGTAAAAAAAGCAAATGCGGGAAAAGTTGATGTTAAAGAAATTAGTGGTGATGATCTGTTTGCTTGGAAGGACTTCACATCCAAACAAAAGCTGAAAACACGTGGTGATAGTATGCCCTACCTCAAGGATATTGTTAAATTAACAGCTGAACGGGGCAAAACATCGCTCATGTACTCAACAAACTATGACCAACCAGCCTCCGAAGAGTTAAACTTCTTACAAGCTAAGTGTGTGAAAAAATTTCCAATGCCTGATAGAATAAACAAAGTGCGAGGTTTCAACAAAGCTAAAAAGAAAGACATTGTAGAGAAGCTTTGCCCACTCATGCCTGCTAACCGCCGGGGGTTTTGGTTAAGTCTTCCAGAGTCAGACCAGCCAGACTTACTGTCAAATGACGAATAAAAAACACTTTAAAAACAAGTTGTTAAGTATATTTTATTATAAGCCAATGAAAAAAAAATAATCAAGTGTAACAGTGAGTTATAATGAAGGCCTAATACTAAATGTAAAGTGTAAGTTTTAAGCCAATTCGTTGTGTTATTTTGTATTATTTTGTATAAGCTAAAGTAAAAAAAGTAAAGTGTAAGAGTAAAAAATAAAAATAAAGTGTACGTTCTTAAGCAAAGTGTTGAGTTACATTATTGACTACAGAAAAAAACAAGTTTATTATTGCAAAGTATTAATATTTATAACAGATGAATATGATGATGAAAAGCCCTAACTCCTCTGCAGGGAGTTAGGGCCTTTTCATTAGCATCCAGAAAGCTCACAACTTTAACTTAAAAAGCCCTATCTCCTTTTTTCCTGAAAAAGAAATCATTTAATAAAAAAATCAAACGAATACAATATTTTATATATTTAAACAACTACTTGTACACATCTAAAGCATTCATAAGTATTAAAACTTTGATGCAGATGTAAAAAACAGTTATCCTGCTCTCCTGTAAAATTTTGTTTTTGGGAGATAGGGCGTTCTCATCTATGGGGGCAGTATTGTGCTGCAGACAAAATCACACAGATGACAGAAAAATTTAGGTATGGATTTTTTATACAACCTGTAATTTTTTACTAATGAAAATAAAAATAATTAATCAGTTCTATATATTTATTTTTATGACAACAAATTTCACATCTGTTTCAGTAATAATAGTTGTCAGAGATGTTAATACACAACTTCCCCCTTGATGCCCCTTCAAACAATGAATATACGTTTGTTGATCGAAAAGGACAACATTCTTGAACCCTTTCAGATCCACTGTCCTCTGACATTTGGGAATTTTTAATATTTTTCTGGGCAATGTGTATTATTTGAAACACCACTGTCCTGTCTACAGGACTGTTTAGTAACAGAAAAAAGTCAACACTAGCGAATTCTGTTGGACTTTTATATAAACTACTAGAGTCAAATCACTGGAAGTAGAAAACTTTCATTTTTCATCATGACACAGGGTCATATGTTTTCATATATACAATAATAGAATAATATTTCCCCAAATGTTAGCATATTATTTACGTCCTGAATAATATAGCAATCAATTTACTATCCGAAAAAACAGAACATAAATAAATTTAGTAAATTTTGTTTTTTATTGATGCCCTCTGGACAGGACAGTGTCACTGGGTACATATTTTATTCTGAAATGCAGTTTCTTTGTTGATTGTTGAGGTTAGCAGACCACATGATTTTGATTTTTGCATTGTTTACGTTCTAGTTCTAACCTATTTGTTTGACAGAAGTGTTTACAATGTCTTCTAGTAGAAAACTTGATCCAAGTGATAAGGTCAGACAGGGTAACTGGTCCCAGGGTGTAAAAATGGGCCATGGGTTTTTTTTCTTTAAACTGTTGAGGTAATTTTAAATTTCTTGGTTGGCAACACTGCTTGCATATGCCTTCTTCTTCAAACAACATGCCTAACCTCTCTCATATTGATGGCTGCCTGGTAATCGGAAGGTGAATTTTTCTAGTATTTTTTATGAAAACAATTACCTGCAATGCTTGTTTCACTTCTGCATAATTAACTTCAGGTAAGTCTAGTTACTTTTAATAGTAGTTAGGCATTAATTTTAAGGCCAATATAAATATATTGTATCATTTTCAGCATAATCTCTTTTACATTTTGGAGCAAGCAAGGTATGATATAGTCATTTTACAAATTGGGGGAATTGGGCCAGATGTCTAGGGCAACTGGGGTCCATTTGCCCCAGAAGGACACATTTACTCCAGTTTAATAAACTACAACACTACACTAACTTACATTACAAAATATGTTTTAAAAATAATAATGTATTATTTTTGTTTCAGTTAAAATGGTAAGGACCTATGTGAGGAAAACTCAGAGGGGATTTACTTACTCATCGGAGGATCTGGAAAAAGCATTCACAGTTGTAAAAAATGGAAATAAAACCATAAGGGGAGCAGCAGCATGCTATGTGATTCCTAGATCAACGGTAAAACGTTGTGTCCATGCCACACGTGGTAAAGGATGCACTGCACAAGATGGTAAAGGTGGGGGTGATGTTATATCCTTTTTGCCTTCATCAGATGAAAAAGAAATTGTAAACTGTTTGAAAATAATGGACAAAAGTGGGTTCGGTCTATCGAGACATGAAGTCTTGGACCGTGTTCAGTTATATATTAAACAAAACCAGATCCAAATAAGGATTAAGGATGACCAACCTGGTGAGGATTGGTTCATAAGTTAAAAAAAGTATGGACTATCAATAAAAAAAAAAACCTCAAAGGATCGAACACGTTAGGTGTGATCAGATAAACCTGTGGGTAGTTTACAACTTCTTTGACATTTTAGAAAACACAGTAAGAGATCTAAAGTTAGACGGTAAACCTGGACAGATATATAACTGTGACGAGACTTCATTCTGTCATGACCCATCAAAAACAAAAGTTGTCGGGGCTATAGGTGTTAAAAGTAAGAGGAAAACGAGTTCTTCAGGCCGGGAAAACACATCTGTACTGTAATGTTGTTCAGCAGAAGGACGAATACTTCCATTACTGTGTGTTTTCAACCTGCAATGTGTGTTACAAACTGCAATTTCTGCCAGTTCACGAGGGTTGTTGGAGACAACGTTATTTTATAATTGGTTCTGTGATTTTTTTTGTCAAATATTGGTAAGGAAAGACCTGTATTCCTTATATATGACGTGACGAACACATCACTCACGTTTCAACCAACCTGATTAAACTAGCCCAGGAAAATCAGATTACTATTATAAAGCTGCCACCGCACACCACCCACTTATTACAACTCTTAGATGTGGCTGTGTTCAGAGGGCTTTAAAATAGCTGGGATAAGGAACTTTGCAACTGGCAACGAGCCAATCCACAACAAAAATCCCAAAAAGTGAATTTGTAACAATCATATTGAAACTGACCCATGACATGCCTGCAGAAAATATTGTCAACGGATTTAAGAGCACTGGGACCCACAAAAAAAGGGAGTTAACAGAGATGCAATCCCTGAAACAGTTTTTAAGT
Organism: Stictocephala bisonia; assembly: GCA_035578905.1. Lineage (NCBI taxonomy): Eukaryota > Metazoa > Arthropoda > Insecta > Hemiptera > Membracidae > Stictocephala > Stictocephala bisonia. The sequence continues at coordinate 549,774 of JAQJVL010000533.1, read as the reverse complement.
CAACCGATCTACAAAGATACAGAAGACATCTCCCAAATCCTAACACAGCAAAGCTGGAAGTACCTTCCACATCATCAGCAGTTGTGTCACCAGAAGTGGCTACCTCATCAACAACTGGACTGCTGCCACAGGTAACTTCTACATCAGCTGTAGTGACGCCAGGAATATCTACCACGTCAACAACCGTAATGCTTCCAGAAGTAATTTCTGCACCACCAGCTGTAGTGATGCCAGGACTATCTACCATGTCAACAACTGTAATGTTTCCACAAGTAATTTCTACACCATCAGCTGTAGTGATGCCAGGACTTCCTACAATGTCAACTACTTTATTACCACCAGATATAGCTGCCACCACTACAGCTTAAGACCCAATGCAAGTTGCTGTCATCTCTACATGTCCAGTGCAACACGAGGTAGCTACCACCTCATCTGTGGCATTGCCACCCGAAGTAGCTTGCTTCTAAATCCACAGTCATCCCTCGCAAAAGTTTTGAGGAACTACTGTTGGAGATGCTGAAGAAAGACAGGAAACCAGAAACGACAGAAAAAAGCACAAACGAGTCGTAACAGACTACGAAATAATAAACACAAAAGAATATTTAGAAAATAAGAGAAGGATAAACAGAAAGAAGAAAATAGAAAGAAGTTAAAGCGGGAAGTGAAAGCTAAGAAGTAGGAGTTGAAAGAGGCAAAGGCACTTGAGAGTAGTAGAAAACTGAAAAAGAACAGTAAAAATGAACATAGTGATACAGATGAGAAAATGGAGAAAATGACAATTTTTCTCTTCAAGACAGTGACAATGATGACAACTTTTTAAGTGATATTGAAGATGATCCTATGAACTCTGCAGTGCTGATCAAAGGGGATTACTGTGTAGTTAAGGTTTTTGACCAAAAACATGAAAACTTTAGAATGTATGTAGCCAAGGTTACAATATCTCCAACACTGGGTATGAGGTAATTTTTTTCAAACGGTATTCACAAACCAAGAAATTTGTGGAAACTGATGAAACATCATTCGTAAAAAAGGAAGAAGTTGTAATGAAGTTACCAAATCCATTCAAAAATAGTTGCAGCAGATTTAAAAATATGATAAGTTTTAGCATTGATTTTTCTGATTTAAGTTTAAACAACTACTAAAAAACTTGACATTTAATGGATGATAGGTTCATTTTACATTCAAGTAATTTTAACTTATATGTCTATGTTCATTATTTCCCTTTATCAATAGGCTTTTGTTTTATTAAGAATAAGCAGTAACATTATATACAACTTATACAATTTTGCAAAGAAAGAACTACTTTGTAAGCCCAACATTTCATGTTTGGTTTCAGAATTTCATTTTTTACTTTTAATAAGGTTTATTTCTGTATTAATTACAATAAATTATGTTATTTCTGTTAAAGTTCAATATCATCCTTAATACTCCAAACCGAATACCACATCTCGCATTGTCCGTACACGGTATCCACATTTCAAATAAAAATAGGTAAAACTGCTTGGGTGATTTTTTTTATAAAATTGAAATGTGTATTTACAGGCACAGATGCACCAATTTTGTCAGTATAGTGTTATATAGAATCAAGTCCCCCATGGTCCAGTTACTCCATATTAACGGGGTAACTGGGCCCTGTTACTATTTTTTACTCATGTTAAATTTTAATAAACTTGAATTTAACCCTTATACATTTATTGATTTAATGTTTAAGTTTAGAGAAATAATAACATTATAATAATAAAGTTTTGGCAAATCATCTTAGGGGGCCTAAAACTAGCAAATAACAAGATCATGTTATAAAATCAGGACCCATTTGCCCCAACAGACCTTACTTATCCTATTTTTTATCTATGTCGGAATTCCCCCAATATAACCTGTCTCGGGGCAATACTGACATGATGAAAGATTGTTTTTAATCAGAACTTTTTTATGCTTAATGGTTTATTATTACAAACACTAAATATGAAGGATAACCCAGTACAGTTACATCAAAATGTTTCTAGTAATGTGCAGAAAAAATATTCTCCTAAGGTGAGCTATTTTCCCGGTCTCCCCTATATCAGACCTTCAAGATGCATCCGGGGTACCAAAACTAGTTTCCCACCGTAAAACTGGGTTCATTGGGTTGACAGTGTGCATTGAACGCATTTGAACAATGTACAATAAGTATGTAAACGGAGAAAATAAACCTTTCAAGTACTTGTCCATTGCTGAGTAGAGGTTTTTGCATATGCCTGGTATGTCAAACACCATAACTCTGGCGGCTCTACCTGTAGTTCATCTGGTAATACACTTGCTTCAGAATCTCAAACCACCTGTGTTATCCACAATAAAGCAAGACAAGATCATATGCCTCGGGCAACTCTTTGGACACATCAGATCACGTCAGGGGGGGCATAATAAAAATCCAACCTGCAAAGTCTTCAAAGGCTCTTTCAAGAGGACTTTGCTTCATACAGAACTCCAAGAGACACATACTGGAAAAACTTTAGCCCTTAAAAAGTCCCTAATCATAAAAGGAGGGAACTTGATGTCATAAACAATTCTACACCAGGGTGTAGGGCTTTGAATGACAACAAAAATGTGTCAAAGACCACAGAAGAAGAAGACAATTTTGAAAAAGAAATTATTCTGTCTATTTTTGAAACATCTGACGTCGCTTGTAATATAGCTGTGTGTTTTGCTGTTGGTCACAGCGATAAGGCCAAATATCGCTTGTGAAACATTTTCAGAACTACTATTCTAACAAACCAGACTTAATCACATTTAAAAATAATGGTAAGATTTTTCAGCCATCTGAAGGTGTTGTTAAGATCTGTTTGCTTTGAGAGGCAGTTTTCAAAAACTGTATTAATAGAGGAAAAATCACAACCAGAAGAAACCCTGTCTTTTGATTTTTAAAGTGTTCAGTTAATTTGTTTCCAAAAGATCACTTTAATGAGCAAGATCCTGAACAAAATCATTTAGCCTTATTAACAAAGGTGTTAGGCAGAAAATATTTCACTGTAAGAATTCATCATTATACCAAGAGATTCTATGATTCATTGCACTTCCCTATGGGACTCTATAGTTAGGACTCCACCAATAGTCCTACGTGAATACCAATCTACGTGTATGGGTGGGTGGGTGGCTGAGTACCACTGTACGTGTATGGGTGGGCGAGTACCACTGTACGTGTATGGGTGGACGGGTGGGTGAGTATGTGTATGGGAGGGTGGGTGGGTGATTACCACTGTACGTGTATGGGTGGGCGAGTACCGCTGTACGTGTATGAGTGGGCGGGTGGATGAGTATGTGTATGGGAGGGTGGGGGGTGATTACCACTGTATGTGTATGGGCTGCACGTTTAGTGCATTAGATAGCAACTCGTAACTCTTTCTTTTTTTAATTAAGACTCTATAGTTACTCATTGCATTCCTAAAACTCACCTCATTGCATTCCTATAGTTAGGAATCACCTGTCTAAAGTAATCATATTTTTAGTAGCTGTAAGACAAAATACTTCAAAGTTTCTATAATTCACGTCAAAGTTTTATTGGAATGTTTATACAACTATCATTTTTGCTGTACAGTTAATCCATACACAATTTTACATTGGCTCAATTTACATGAGAACATTATCAATTTTATATTGGAGCATTTATTTATATTTATTGTACAAGTCTATAAGGATGGTTATAAAAATGTTAGGACATTATTATTAAACCCTACACCCTTTAAGACTACTTTTTCATATCTTTACAGTTTCTATAACATTTTTTAAGGTAAACATAAACTATTGTTTTCACCACTTATCATAATATTTACGGTAAAAGGAGTTTTTAAATTAAACCTTTTTTAGAATAGGTACATGAATAATATTGTTTTACTTAATTATTGTCACTGCAATGTTATGATGAACAAATTAATGAAAATTATACTAAAAGCAAGAACGATATTTTTTTCTTTTATCCCATTTACCATAAAAGGTCCAATTTTACAAACATAAAATATACATAGAAAATAACAAGCCTAAATAAGTCTTTTTTATTTCGTATTCAATTATTAAAACTATTAGCAAATACAATTTTATGTTGTAAATTTGCTGAAATTATCTTAGTCTAAAAGTAAAGCGGAAGTTTGCCTTATAAGCGGGAAAATAATTGTTATTTGTTTATTACAGTGACATAATGACTAAAGTATTTCAATTTTAACAACAAATAATATGTAATATTCAGCAGATGTAAATATGAAACTTAATAAACGTGACATTAAAACAGAATAATAAGCTAAACCTGAATAGCGGTGGTGGCCTTCCGTGTCTCGGCCGCCGCACTATGTTGATTTTTCTTAACCCAAGTTATTGTCTTATTCATTGATTACATGGATAAGACTGAACAAATTAAAAAAAATACATGTGACAAGCAGCTCTTTTGATAAAAATACATGTGACAAGCAGCTCTTTTGATAAACATTTCCACTGACAAAAACTGTCTGACTAAAAAATCAATTTTCCTCAAATTTTTCATGTCACAAATAATAATTTAAAAGATTTGTTCAAATATTACCATTAATTATACATAAAATTCAATAATTAACACAACCATCAATGTTAAGCACTAAACCACATTCTATGTTCCACATTTGGTAATTTTATATCGATTCTGTGTCCAATCGCAGTTTGTTTGAAAAGTGCATAATAAAATGTTGTACCATTTTTAGAGGCAGATTTCACGCCCGACTCACCATTCAATGGCGTATTTGGCTTTACTGCCAGTAATGCTAGTTAGATAGACGTAGCCCTTCTACTTCTATTCTGTGCTCACTGAGCCTGACCATCCCTACAAAGTAAGCAATTCTCCAAAAGTTAATCATCTTGTAGAACCAGTAACAGGCCCTAATCATAACTTAAAGACTGACATTTAGTTCTTATCAATTCATGCTGCAAAGAAACTATTTGATACAAAATCTCTTACCTTCATCGGAACACTTAAAAAATAACCTTTTGGGTAAGGTATTCCAAGTATAATAGTTTTTTGCATAAACCTTGCATGTCCAACACCACAGTTCTGGACAAGATAAGAAGCAGCTCTACCTGTAGTTCATATATTAATACACGCATCAGAATCTCAACCCACACAGTGAATAGTAAACCTACAAACACAGTTGTCATTTCAATTAAAGAAGGATTTACAATAAAGGAGAACATTAAAAATTCAGAGATATATTCATTACTGGTGTTTGGACACAATGTGTTGGAGTAGAATGTCAATAAGATGAGCTGAAAGTTCATGCATGCTATTGAAGAGGATGTTCCCTGAATCAGATGTAACCAATACAATGAGATTGGGAAAGGACAACATTGGCTACTTCATTCTCTATGGAATTGCACCACATTTTGAAAGTATTTAAAAAAATGTTTTACAAACAAATTTTTATTTTAGGCTTTGATGAGTCTCTAAATAATGTTTCTCTAAGCCAAAAAATGGTTATAAGTATTAGGTTTTCGGATGAATCTGGAAACAAGGTAAAAGTACCCTACTTTATTTCAGTATCCCTTCATGGTAGCACTGCCATAGATCTTCTCCAAGGATTAAGAGATGGATTGAGAAGGATTAAGAACTTGATTAGAAAAAATTTTCCAATTCTCTGTGGATAGTCCTAATGTAAACCTGAAACTAATAAAATTGTTCAAAGGAAGTTAGACCTAATTACGATGATCCTCTGTTTTTTTTTTTTATGTTGGAATGTGTGGTCTTTATGAATGGTGCATTCAAGACTGGAATGGAGAAAAGTGGGTGGAACCTACTTGAATTTTTTAAAGCACTGTACTATTTATTCAAGGATAGCCCTGCATGATGTGGAGTTTATGCCTCCATAACTAGGACATCAAAGTCATTAACATTTTGCAGCCTACTATTTCGAAGGGACCCAAAGTACCCTTTGTTATTTTATAGACTGTGATTTCACTCAGCTTTTACTGAGGTGTTTTTCGGTGGAAGTGGGGGACTGGAGGTGAAGCAGACAAGAGACGAACCAGGCATGGACGGCAGACCCACCCTAGACACCCTGCACCCTTCCAGAGTAGGGTAGCCGTCAGTGTCATTCTTTTTTTCCGCGTAGAGAGTATGTAGATTGGTTGTCTTAAAAAGGGAGGTTTGGTCGGCACTCCTACTGAGTATTGATACATAATAAAAAGGTAAGACATTCAGTTTTAGTTTACTTATTCTGTCCTTCTACCTCCCGCGATCCCTTTCACTGAGGGGGATGTGACAATATAGTGGGCCTGGGAATCTTGAAGTTGTAAAGTTTACTTTGGAAATGCTGCCTAGCTTACTTATGTAAATAATTTGTCTGGAACTAACCAAGAGCCTTATTCAAGTAGTTTAAAAACCATTGTAAAGAATATTTAAGTCCCTTTAATTTTAGCTAAGTTTGCCTTTTTTTCAAAGTTTGGCCAATGAATCTGAACCATTCCTTCTTGAATTCCAAACTGATGCCCCAATGGTTCCATTTTCCACAACTCATTAACTCAACTCTTAACAGCTATCATGGGGAAATTTGTATGTTTGGTTTTCGAAAAAACTGCACTTTTGTGTTGTATGTGCCAGAAAGAAAAAAAAGTGGTTACTCTAATATCCACTATACGAAGGAGATTGATGCAGAAACTGGCGATGAAAAAAAGCCAACCACCATAATAACTTACAACAACACCAAGCACGGTGTAGACATATTAGATAAGATGTGTCGTCAGTATGACGTAGGTAGAAGTTCCCGTAGATGGCCCTTGACTTTATTTTTTCATGTGATGAATGTATCCGGAGTAAATGCTCTAAACATTTTCAGAGCCAACAGAAACAACAGACGTGGTAAGAAAGGACTTTTTGCGGAGTTTGGCTCTGGATTTGATGAAACCAGAACGTACAGCATTGAAAAATATTCCCAAAGAAATTGTACAAAGACTAAAGCTTTTGCTTGGGGTAGCAGATGAGCCTCCACCACCTGCACCGAGAAATGCAAGCATCGGAAGATGTTATCTTTGTGGAAGAGCTCGTAACAATACTACAAGGAATACCTGCGAAAAGTGCCACCGCTGGGTATGTCCAGACCATCAAAAAAGTGTGTGTAACGGCTGTTTTGAATAATTGAATTTTGAATAAACAGCTGTTTTGTATCATAACAAACTTCAACATAAAGGCCTACTCTCATATTTACACAGTTTCAATTGTTAACTGACAAAAATACATAGTTTTTAAACGTATTTTTTAGAATAAAGTTTTTTCTTTTATGGAAAAAATGTTGTCATTTAAAATAAAAATTATATAAAAATATTTCTTACTCTTTGATTTAACCTTTCCATCTATCATATAATATTAAACTATAACAATAACTATAACTAACAATAACTATAACTATAACAATAGTGATCCGCGCGACCAAACTTGTCAGTCTGAGAGGTGCGACCACTGCAGTGTTAAAGAGGCTTGGAGGAGAGTTGTTTTTTCTGATGAGTGTGGATTTGAGCTCTTTCCCAGGCGCAAAATACATGTGAGGTATATAAAAACTGAACAAATTTTGCCCGCCTGTGTTGCTCCGGCAGTTCAACAGGGTGACGAGGCTCTTATGATCTGGGGCTGTATAACTTCAGAGGGTCCTGGCGAATTGCACTTTTTTGGGGGTAGTATGAACAGTGAAAAGTATTGCCATGAAATAGAGGAGGTTATGCTGCCATCTGTACGAGCCAAGATGGGTGACAACTTCTTGTACCAGCAAGATAACACGTTATGTTACAAGTCATGATTTAACAAGGGCTGGTTTAGTCAACAGGACATTGAAGTTTTATCATGGCCATCTTAATCCGATCGAGAACATTTGGAATATGATGGCCATTAACACATTCACGCCATTCGGAAATTTAAGGATTTTATAATTTGGTGGTCAGTATAACCTGGAATCTCGTAAAAAACCGTAAAATGTTTATTTGTATAAAAAGGGTCTTTTCGGTATATACAACACACAACAAAACCTAAAAAAAATTGAAAAATGTTGTTCTTATTAATGTTTTTAATTGTGGGCCTCTAGTGGCCCACGCCGAGCTGGAGGAATAAATTATTCCCTCAGACCGTCGTGTCCCACTACATGGACACGAGGTCGCGCCTCCTCACTGTTGCCAGACACTGTGCTGAGCTGAACTGGAAATAACCCCGCTGGAACATAACCTCAAATCATGCTCACTGTCAAAATGTGCTTTCAGTTTCACAGTAAAACATAACCTCCAAGTGAGTTTTCGCCGCACACTCTCAGTGAGTTTACAACAGTAGAAGGGGCCCGCGTTTAGGCCAGCTCGCTGATTGGTCCATTTTTGATGACGTCATCCAAGATGGCGGTGCCCATGTTTCCCGCCAAATTTCCCAACCTCACTCTTCCTAACCTCACTTTGTGTATCAGCTGGGGGTTAAGGAAGGATGGTAATAATACGACAGTATGTATCTAATGGACTTTACTACTTAAATTATACTACATCTTTTTCTTCTTCATCACTCCCACCTGAAAAGGAAAAAAATCAATATTAGTTATCGTACAAAAAAAACTCACATTATACATTCTAGTGGATGTCTATCTGTATATGTGTACCAAATTTGAACTAAATCGGCTGGTAAATAACGAATCTGGATTCGGAGTGGAGGGGGTAAAGATAAGTCCAGAGTCGATATTCTTGGAATTTTTTCTTCCAGATATGTCGGAAATAGCCTAAATCGGTTGGATGTGCTTGAGTTATGGGGATCGAAAAAATTTTCAAGGCTCTAGGACGCACCGTTTTCGAGATATAAGCAAAAAACCACATTTTTCTAACATTTTCTCTGCCAACTTCTGAAACATTCTGAATAGCGGAAGAATCAAGGTGTTCAGTGCCTCTTCTCGTGCAGTGACGTCATAAACCCCTATATAAGCAGGTCAGGAGAGAGGAAAATTCAGTTGGTGCCTAGGAACCAAGTTGGTAAGTGGCTCTTGGTGAGTATTGTAATATTAAGTTATAACCTAACTCAACTATAACTACAACTTATATCCGATTACCTTAGTCGACTATACCCATTTGATTATTTTAGTTGATTATTTCATACTCGATTATTATATCGACTTTTTCGTTATTTTAAGCGTATTTAACTGGTTTTTGTGTCTATATCTTTGTATTTTAAAATGGATCCTGTAAATATTGTTGGTACTAACGAGACCTATGTTAGGAAATTTAGATTGTACGGTTCTAAAACAACTTTTAAGTTTAACCAACCTCCTCCCGGTGTTGCTGAAATTGACTTGATCAGACGGGGACTCAGTGAACTTGTGAATAAAATGAAATCTAGCGCTGCAGATACTGACCAGCTAGGGTTCACCTTAACCAGTATTAATTTCAAAAATAAAGAGCCGGGGTATGTAGCCTTCAGACCCGCTTCCGAAATTGATGAGGATATTATTTGGAACATTTTTGGAGGTATTGTACAAAGTAACGCAGAGTCAATAACAAGCAGTGATATCTTTAAGTATAAGTAGAATGTACTAGAGTGAATCTACCTGTTGGTTCTGGAGGACCCCCAAGACCAGGATTTTACAATAATTTTATAGAAGAGTGTAAGGCACGTAAGGGTATAGTGTGTATCAATAATGTAGATAATTTGTGTCTTGCCAGAGCTCTTGTGGTAGGTAAAGCGCTCGCCAAAAAAGATCCATTGTACAGTGCTATAAGAAAAGACAGGTGTATGAGGCAGACCGACAGGGCTAAGAAATTGTTAGCCAAGGCGAGAGTGGACATTCCAGAAGAAGGGGCAGGTATTGCTGAGCTTGAAAAGCTTCAGGATCATCTTAAAAAATATAAAATTACAGTTTATAATTATGATAGGAAAGGCCGTGAAGTGTATTTTAGTGGGGGTAGTGCAGTGGCGGCTTTAGCGGGTGGGCCCGGGCCCACCCAGATTTTTAAGAACATAACGTAATCAACGGGAAGTATTATCAAAAAATGGGTGTTGTTTATATTCAGAACAACTCTAGAAAACAAGTTAGTTATAACCATTAAAGTAAGTAGCGAAATATTTAGAAATTTCTAATAAATAATTTAATGAATAACCAAACATTATTACGTAAATACAGTGGAACTTGGATAATTCGAACCTCAAGGGACCAGTTAAAAACTTCGAATTATCCAAAAATTCGAATTAGAGAAGTTCTTAATAAATAAGATCAAAACAATAAAATTTCATATTTTCAATGAAAACTCTTTATTAAATTGAGCCGGTTAAAATCAAAGTGGTGTAAGTCCATTTTTTTGTAAATTGAGATTTACATGGTAACGGAATCTCTGATCTGACATCTATTAACCCTAGATTACTTAAGTGTCGTAAAATTTACGACGCCCCATTTCCAAATATTGCGTATCTGACCAAGGGCTGGTGCGTGCGCATCCCCCTTCCCAGTACCTTCCCCTCTCCAATAGTTATTCTCAGTTGAGAAGTGTCATTGCCCTAACCTACACGTGACTGTGCTTTATAATGTTTGCGTCGTATTTTTGACGACACTTAAGTGATTGTGTTACGATTTTTGCTTCGGTAGTGTTATTACTTTTGTACATATTTCTAGTTATCATTTCTATTTATTGACACTATTTAGTTCTTTTTATAATTTGTATATTTTTCGTTGTATATATCCTGTAAATAAATCGTTGTAAATACACCCTATACTGTAGTTTCACATGTAAAAATGGATAAAGAAACTGAACGTTTGGATGCACAAATAAGACAGTACCTGGAAGAACCTGCAAGTGAATATGACAATCCAAACGAAAGTGAAAGTGATGAGGAAAACATATTCAAAAATGACTATGTTGAAAATACAGACACACCTGATGATACAGATGAAGACAAAAATTACACTCCAGACTTATGTGACAATAGTGAATCTTCTGACAGTGACATTGAAACACATCCACGCAAGAAACGAAAACGCCAGCAGAAAGGAACCAGGTATACAGTTTCTACATCAATAATTAGTAATTCTAATCCTACTCCAAATCCTTTACCTAATGAAGACCTCTTATCTGATACTGAGCCTGCACTAAACCAAGAACATGCACATAACATCAATACAGAATCCAATCAACCATGCAATCCTGATCAACCAGCAGCTAATACACATCTTTTTATTTTTAATACCAGAAGAGTTACAGCTAAGAACGGTCATGTATGGACTACTTGCCATGGTGGCACTACTAAAAACCGTGTGTCATCCAGAAACATTTTTGTATCAAGACGTGATATTGTTGGCACAGCACGAGAATCAATTCTGCCATTGTCCTGTTTTTTAGAGATAATTGACGAACAAATGATTACAACTTTAGTAACTCACACAAATGAAGAGATGAGTCGAGTAAGATCAAAATATAGCAATCCAAATCTCAATACTGTACAAGATATAGATATAAAGGAGATGAAAGGTTTATTAGGGCTTTTAGTAAACTCGGCATGGAGTAAAGACAACCACCTGTTAGTTAGAGAAATGTTTAACAGTGACTGGAGTGGGTCTCGCTATAAGTGCGTCATGACCAGTGACCGCTTTGAATTTATTTTACTTTGTCTTAGGTTTGACAACAGGGAAACCCGAAATGAGCGAAAACTGACAGACCCTTTCGCCCCGATCAGTGACCTGTGGGAAAGTTTCACCTTGAATTGTCGTACTAAGTACAAGCCTGGAAGTTACGTCACTGTTGACGAGCAGCTGCTCGCCTTTAGAGGAAAATGCTCGTTTCGTATGTACATACAAAACAAGCCAGCAAAATACGGAATAAAGCTTGTTCTTTGTTGTGACACAACAACAAATTTCATGATAAACGGCATACCTTATGTTGGGAAAAAAACAAATACTGGAGGACAGCCCATTGCCGATTACTTTGTTAAAGAATTGACAAGCAGTATCCATGGTTCTAACAGAAACGTAACCATGGATAACTGGTTCACTAATATACCATTAGCTGATGAGCTTTTAAATGATCCATTCAAATTGACTATAGTAGGAACTATACGTCTAAATAGGAAAGGTGTGCCTAAGGAATTAGAAAACAAAAAAGAAAAACCAGTTGAGTCATCAATGTTTCTCTTTGACAGAAACAAGACTTTGGTCTCTTACAAGCCTAAAAAATATAAAGTGGTACTCCTTTTATCCACAATGCACTCTGATGCATCATTGAATAAGGATACCAATAAACCAGAAATAATTCACACGTACAATGCCACGAAAGGAGCTGTGGATACTTTAGATAAAATGTGTGGGGACGTTTCGTGTAGTAGGAAAACAAGGCGCTGGCCTTTGTGTGTGTTTTTTGGAATGCTAAATATAGCATTTGTGAACTCTTACGTGATTTATTGTATGAATAATCTACGACTGGGTAACAAACCACTTGTAAGAAAGGAGTATATGAAGGAACTGTGTAAACAACTCACAGAACCTCAGATGCAATCTCGTCTGGAAACACCTAATATGAGAAGGAACACAAAAACCGCAATTTATGAGTGCCTTGGAATTACGGAAACTGTAGAAGCTCCAAGAAATGCCGGTGCCAGGAAAATGTGTTTTTATTGCCCACCAGCCCTTCGTAGAATGACAACTAACTATTGTGGACATTGTAAACAAGCTATATGTGGACATCACAGGGCAATTACATGTTTGGAGTGTGATAAAAACTATTGACTGTTTCAAGTAACAAGAACATTTACACAATTTTCATCAATCCACCTAATAACTACTTTTACATTAAAATCTTTTTATTTTGGCCATTTATTGTTTGAAAAGTTATGTATTTACCATAAATATGTTTTGATTTTGAATAAATATTTTTTTTTCTTATTTATAATCTTTTTTTAACCTGTTAATAGTTTTTTAATTTTCAGTAAAAATGTGTCTTTGGTTTTACATTTTTTATTTAATTATTAGCATACATTTTAAGTTAAATAAATATATTATGGCTCAAAGGAATACTATTAAACAGATTTTAAATTTTATTGTCAAAAAACAGGTGTTCAAGTATTAACAAAAAAAAAAAAAAAAAAAAAAAAAAGGAAGAGTAGTAGTAAAAATTACGATACTTAAGTGATTGTGTTACAAAAAAATTCACTTAAGTAATCTAGGGTTAAATGGAATAGTGGCGCAACTCCTAGTTCACCCAGGGGCCGCACAGAATGCAGCACTTGTTGTTACATTCAACAGAAACAGCTGTCTGTTAAAAGTTGAAGTGGTGTATCTGGGACTTGCACCACTACACCAGTAAACACTTGGTCAGTGAATAACAACAGAGTGAAGGTGGTTATTAACACTGGTTCTAACTTTATTAATTTGGACTGTACTTTTGTTTAGTAAGATTAGTTATGGATTCAGAGCTAAGTGACGATGATTCTGTACCAAGTGTACTTCGTGATAATGCTTCTAGTGATGAGTACATTCCTTCAGAATCAGATCTATCTGGTAAGTTCCAAGCCTAAACTTTAATCACTAGTTAAGTTGTTTGTTATTGTCGGTTTAACACATGAGCTGTGCTGTATCTTAAAGAACAAGGAGGTATTTTTAATATATTCTTACATTAATAGTTACTGCAAAATACAATGTTGAATTGGGACTAGGCCTGAGAAACTTTGAGGTTAGGTGTAACTGTTTTCTGGTAGCAAGTCTGAAAGCCTAGCTTGAAGTAGTAACATAACACAGAAACAAAAATAAAATATTATTTGTAGTGCAATAGGCCATTTAAAGCTAACTTACTCGTATTTCAATTTTACCTAGGCTTAGGCCTACCTTAAAAAGTTAGTGCAGTACCTAGTAACATTAATTTTATTTTCACGTCGCACTTTTCTAACGTTGAAAAAGAAGCCAGTGGCTTCGAAATATACAAATACGGTGTGAATAACCCAATGTGACTTACTGCAATGTACCAGGAGTACGTAACATACCAACTTTTCTAAGGTAAGCCTGCTCCTCCTAGGCCTACCCTTTAAAAATTGAAATACAGAAACAAAAGGTAAGTGAGGCCTATTGCACATTTATGTTAATAAAGTAACTCAGTTAGTATTGTGTATGTTATAATACAAATTGGTGTTTTTTTAGGTTCAGATCAAGAACTAGATGAAAATGTACCAGTACACATGGAAGCTGGAGAAAATGCGGATTTGGCTGAAAATGAAGCTGCTCAAGAGGAGGAACCAACTTCCAGGACTCGTAAAAGAAAACGTAATATGAGTATTCAAAGCAAAAGGAAAAGGAATAGAAATTTAGGACTCTCTTACAAGACTCGTAAGGGTAACGTTGTTTTGGCTAAAACATTTCAAAACCGTAACTGCAACTGTAGACATAAGTGCTTAGAAACAATTTCTGAAGAATGTCGACGAAATGCGTTTGATAAATTTTGGGAGATGGGCAGTTTTTCAACTCAAAACGCATTTTTATGCGGTTTGGTGAAACAGGTCGAACCAGAACGTCGCCGTCCTAGAGATGGGGAAAGAAGAGCAAAGTCAATGACTAATCAGTATCATGTTATTTTGGCTGATGGTAAAACCAAAAAAGTATGCAAGAAACTTCTTGAAACTTACCAGGTATCAGATGGTAGAGTTACTCGAGCACTTAAAAAAGTACAACAAGGACTTTCACCTGGATCAGATAAAAGGGGAAAAAATGTGCCCAGTCACAAAACTCCAGATGACAAGATGGATTTAGTAAGGCAGCATATCAGGTCATTCCCCGCTTATGAGTCTCACTATACGAGGTCACACAATCCTGACCGCAAATATTTGGCTGAAAACCTTAATATTCGTGAGATGTACAACCTTTACAACACTTTATGTTTGGAACAACAAGTTGAACCGGTGAAGGAGCCGATTTATCGCAGATTATTCAACACCGAATTCAACCTTCACTTTCATGCCCCTCACAAGGATACGTGCATGAAGTGTGATGTTTATAAAAATAAAATCCGCCTTGTTCAAGATGAAAATGAAAAGAAAGAGTTAGAAACAAGTCACGAGTTACATCTAAGAAAAGCAGAAAGTGCAAGGAAGGCTATGGCTAATGATACTGAGAAGGCAAAATCTGAAGAAACTTTTTACGCTTTTACTTTTGATTTAGAAAAGGCCTTGCCTTTTCCTAAATTAACTTGCCAAATCGCCTACTACAAACGTAATTGCTACCTTTACAATCTTGGATGTCATGAGCTAAGCTCAGGATTGGGTTTTATGTACTGCTGGGATGAAACTATTGGGTCACGTGGATCGCAAGAAATAGCTGCTTGTATTACAAAAGACATTGAAGCAAGAGGAGCAAATGCTGAGCATGTAGTCATGTACAGTGATGCATGCTCAGGGCAAAACAGGAATTTCAAAATATCCCTGCTATTAATGAAGTTTGTACAGGGTAATGATAACGGACTCCAAGTTATCGACCACAAGTTCATGCAAAGTGGCCACTCGTTCCTTCCAAACGACCGTGATTTTGCAAGCATAGAGAATTACAGCAAAACTCAACCAATCTACTGCCCAGATGACTGGCATAGAGTTATCATTCGGGCTAGGAAGAAAAATCCTTTCCACTTAAACAAGATGACCGGAAAAGAGTTTGTTTCATCAGACAGTTTAGAAAAACGTGTAACCAGGAGAAAGATAGACACAAAAAAAATCCAGTAAATTGGTTAAAAATTCAGTGGCTGAGATATCAAAAGAGTGACCATTTCACCATATTCTTAAAGTACACTCTAAATGACGAAATGCCCTTTTCAGCACTGGACATCACTCCAGCAAAACGACGAGGACAACCTATGCTCCTTAACACTATTGAGGTCCATAAACTCTACGCAGGAAAGCGTCCTGTCACTGCTGCAAAGAAGAATGACATGCAAGACCTTCTGCCTTATATTCCTTCTGTGGCTCATGATTTCTTCAATACCCTTGAAACAGCTGAAGATGTTGGACCCCTACTTGATGTTGACGAAGAGGGAGGCTATGACGAGGGTGCTGATGATGAGTAAAACTGATTATGACGACTCAAAAAGTATTCTTAGATCCACTTTTTATATTGTATATAAAATGACTCCAAAAATCTGTAATCTACAAACAAAATAAAACTAATTTTGGTATTTTTAATATTTTACAATTACTTTAAACCACTTGTTTACTGGTAAAGTGGTGTAAGTCAAAAAAAAAAAAAAAAAAAAAAAAAAAAAAAAAAAAAAAAACAAAAACATAAATTCCAAAAAATATAAACAAACATATTATTGTAATAAAATTTGTTTTACAATTCAATGTGGTCCATTGACAACAAATTAAAACATAATTGAAATCAATACATCAATATGTGATTTTTTTAAACTGTGCCAACTTTAGGCTTAAATATCTCAAAACTATGTTTATGTGACTTACACCACTTTGAATTTAACCGGCTCAATTGAGACACACATATTTAATAATGAATGCAACCATAACAATCAATCTGTTTTTTCAAAAAATGATGATATTTTGGCCTGTTTCCTCGAATTCAGTCTCTCGGCTTCACGTGATATGTAACACGCGATCACTTTCCACTGTACTAAATGAAAGACGTATGTATTCAAAACTACAAACAACAACAACAAAAAAGTGGACGATAATAACAAAGTAGACGACACACAGATCGAAATACGCAGTTGACTGGTTGAACAATACAGTAACATGCAGACACGCAAAAAATATCGTTGGTAAATTATATTTTCTGAGAAATTTACTATTGTTTCGAGTGGCGACTAGAGTAGTTTGAGAGCCGGCCGTCACGGCGTTACTGTCGCTGTCACAGGGGGTAGTCGGTAGTCTTCACAGTGCAGACTGCAGTGTGGAGTAAGGTTGTGTTTGTTTACACATATTTCTTGTTCTAAATCGTCTTTCCTCATCAGTGATGATTCACGTTTGGTTTATTGTGCATTAAGTTTTCATTGTGGCTAAGATAAACTAATCAAGGCTTAGATATTGAATATATAAACTGATATAAACATATTAAATAAAACATTGAAGTGATATTGTTAGAAAGAGCCTAAATTGTAGATAATATAAAATGAGATCACTGCATTGATAACCTGCAACTAGTGTTAATGAAAGTGGAAGACGTTTTTTAGAAGGTCTAAACTGTATAATTTATTTATTTATGTGCCACAACCAATTAATATGGATAAATATTTGCTTAAAAGAAAACCCCCTAATAGTTCATCAGTTCGGTTCTGACGATGGCAGGCCTAAACTAAGTAGCATGTCTGAAGAAGTTGATCAAGAAAAGAGTAAAAAAATAAAATTGGACCAGCCTTGTACCTCTAAAACACAAATGGTAGATAGTCAAGTTGTCTTTCTTGATTTGAGTGTAAGTTGTGACAATGGGCCTAAACAGCCAGTAGTAGCGTTTCCACGCCGAAACATTAATGGCAAACAAAGATCGTTTCAGAGATCGTGGTACGAAAGATGCCCTTGGATAGAATATTCAATTAAAAATGATGCTGTTTATTGCTTTGTTTGTAGACAGTTTGCGACACAGGGCCAATTACTTGAAGATGTATTAGTAAAAACTGGTTACAGTGATTGGAAACATTTAGGAAGTATGGTGACAAGACATGAAAGTTCTAATGTCCACAAAGCATGTTTATCTAAATACCATGGATGGAAATCCTCCAAAAAGACTGGCGTGGTAACTACAAAAATTAATGATCAACTCATCAAGGAAATACAAAAAAATAGATACATCCTTAAGTCAGTTATTAGAAGCATTATATTTTGCGGAAGACAAAACATTGCTTTGCGCGGGCACCGTGAAATTGAGCTAGAAGATTATGAAGATAGGGCAGAAAATAGTGACTCTAGTGAGTCAGGCAAAGAAGCTGATTCCGAAAGTAATATTACAACCAAACGGTCTAACAAAGGAAGTAGCGATCTAAACAAAGGCAATTTCAAAGAACTGCTAAGTCTTCTTTGCATTGAAAATGAAACCTTAGGCAAAAATATTAAAAGCTTGCCAAAAAATGCAACATATACATAAAAAATGATACAAAATGATATTATACTGACTACTAGCAAAATAATTACTGATAAAATTATTTCTGAAATTAAAGAAGGTAGCAATGTTTACAGTATAATAGTTGACGAGGCTCGTGATGAGGGTCACTGCGAACAAATGAGTGTATGTTGCAGATATATTCACGATTCTAAAGTAAAGGAATGATTTCTTGGGTTTATTCAAGTGCACGAACTAAATGCACAGTACTTGGCTAACAAAATTAGAGAGTTTTTCATAGATTTACAGCTTGACATTGAAAACTGTGTTAGCCAATCATTTGATGGAGCCAGTGTCATGTCTGGTGAATTTAATGGCCTACAAGCACTGATTCGACAGTTGACCAAAAACCCATGCCCATACATCCATTGCCATGCCCACAGACTGAACTTGGTCCTTGTAGATGTAGCCAAAAATGTTCGTACCGTCGATGAAACAATTGGGCTTCTTGAATCTATTTATTCTTTTCAGTCGTCATCTGTTTTAAAGCAGGAAATATTTTCTTTCAAGAAGAAGACAGCAACTGGTAATAAACACTTACATGTACCCCAGCAATGTGACACAAGGTGGGTTTCCAAATATAAGGGAGTCCATTTTTTTAAAACTGAATTCACCTCTGTTGTAAGTTCTTTAAAAAAATGTGTAGCAAGTGACAAGAAAAAGGAGTCTGCAGAGGCAAAAGGACTTTTGTGCAGCTTACATCTTTTGATAACATTATCGTCTTAGTCTGTCTAGACAAAATACTTCAATGTGTCAACATACTTTCTATCCAACTCCAATCCTCAACAATTGGCATCGGGAAAGGCCTTAAACTTATTGAAGCAACCATGTCAAGACTGTTAGCCTTTCGGACTGATGACCAGTTTGAAGAGTGCTATGAAGAATCAGTTAAAATTGCAAATATGAACCAAATTGAAGTAACAGGAAGTGCATCCCGTTCACGAACACAGAAAGTTTCAAGCCGACTGAATGACTATGTAACAATGGAAACTATTGGCAAAGACAGAAGTGCCGCAAATGATGCAGATACTGAAAAAACTAATTTTTTTGCCATCCTAGATAATATTTCAAATGAAATGAAAAGGTTTTCGGAAAATATTTCTTTTATTTCGGCCATATCTGCGTGTGATCCAACTTCTGAAACCTTTTTAAATACAGAAATACTGTGTGCTGCTTCTTCTTACGGACGAGACAGGGATACTATTTGTACTATACAAACACAATGTGAGCTTAGAAAAACAATGTTTTCAAGTTGTAAGGATCCTTATAGTGTCTACAACGAAATATGCAGCATGGGCACATGTTTCAAAGAACTCAAGGATCTCCTGGCTACATTTTTAGTAATACCTGTAAGTACAGCTACGGCAGAAAGGAGCTTCTCCACGATGAGACGTATAAAGCCACACCTAAGAGCATCAATGGCAGGCCAACGACTAAGTAATCTTGCAATTATCTCAATAGAGAGGGAGTTAAGTTACCATTTATTGATGGATCCAGATCCAGTTGTAAATGAGTTTGCAGCTAAAAAAGGAAGACGCCTCCAATTTGTTTTAAAATGAACTGAACTCCACTACTTACCATCTTCTTATCTTGAAACATTGTAAAACTATATTTGAAGGGGTGAGAAGCCAAGGGGTACAAGTGACTTTTTGGTTTTTTCTGAGTTAACTTCAGAAACCTTATCCAAAGTGCATTAAAATATTAGTGGCCAAGCGGTATAAGTACAACTCCGTCAAGTGCTGAGATCTAGCTGCAAACAGAACAACTACTGCCAGCAAGACCGGTTTTGGTTGGACGCCAAGGGATCCAAGTCACTTGTACCCCTTGGCATCCAACTGCCTGCAGACATTCCGCTCAGTAGTTTTGCTGTTCACATGGATCATCTACTGTAACTCCAGAAAATGTCCGAAGAAAGTATCCCAAGCCTTTTTGGAGGTAAGTTTATAAGTTTAATTGATTCTAGATAGTTCCTAAACTGTGTTATCATCACTAATTTGTAATAGTTTGCCTGGTTTATACTTTTAAAATATGAAGCTGACCTGTAAAGTTTTAAGGTTATGTTTTATACATTTAAAATTTAGTGTCAAAGTAATTTATTTGATTTCAAATGGTGATATAATTTGTATTATATACTGAGTTTTACTTCCAGATGACAGTGATGAAGATCCTGATTTCAATCCATTCAACGAAAACTCAAGCGACAGTTCCAAAGAGGGTGAGCCTAGCTTCTTAATTTTAATTCTCAATTGGAGATCATAAGCTTTTTGAGGTAGATTTGAGATGAAGGTTGAAAAAGAGGGTGAGCCTAGCTTCTTAATTTTAATTCTCAATTGGAGATCATAAGCTTTTTGAGGTAGATTTGAGATGAAGGTTGAATTGTGAGACTACAAGATTGTAGTGATTTTACCCCAGGGTAAAAATTCTCTTGAATTTCAAGAGAAATACCGATTTGTGTAGTTAATTTTTTCCTCTTAAGGGTAGAAGCCGCAAACGGATAATCCCAGATCCATAGGCCTAGTTGCCTAACAAAACCTCATGTCAAGCCAAAACAATTATCTAGAGATTCCAAGCGAACCCTTTTTCTATGAATGTTGGGTCTATATTATATTTCATAGAACATATATTATAAAGGAGCTATTGAACAATCGAGGTTAATACAAGATAGGCTAACTCTAATACAGCCCTTAAAGTAGGCTTACAGTAGTTTAGAGCTTTCGTTGTAAAATAAACACGGTTTCTACATGAGTCTTTCGACAAACTAACGACTAAACCAACCATAATTATATTGATATTAAAATGTCAATGAACTCAATTATACCAGTTGTTGTTTAATTATAGGAGGAGTTGAAGGAGAAGAACAGGCCCCGGAGGTAGAGGAAGAAGAACCCCCTTCTAAGCGGACGAAGCACCCTGGAAGGAAAAGGACTAGACGAACGGAGACATGGAAAAGGACAAAATCTTCAAATCTACGAAATTTGGGGCAGGAATATACAGACCGAAAAGGTATTGTACACACAAAAAAAGAGCTTAAGCCTTTTAACCATCAATGTCGTTACAAATGTAATGACAAAATTGATGAGGAAACTAGACAAAAATTCTTTGACGATTACTGGGGATTGGGTAGCTGGGAGCTACAATCTTCTTTTTTGAACTCGGCTATTATTATAGGTGAGCCCAGTAGAAAGAAAAATGGCACAGTCCATGGTAAATCCTGTTCCTGTCAGTACCATCTAGGTAATGTCAGGGTTTGTAAAGAGTTCTTTTTAAAGACTTTAGATGTGTCCAACAAACGAGTAACTAATGTTGCTACTAAGAAAAAAAATTCTGACACAGGAATATCCCCTCGAGACAAAAGAGGACGTAAAGTTCCTACCAATAAAACTGTCCAGGAAAAAACTGACTTGGTGAAGGAGCATATTGCTATGTTTCCAAGGTACTCCAGTCACTATTCTCGACAGCAAGCACCAAACAGAAAATACCTTGATACAAACCTAAACTTAAAAAGGATGTATGAATGCTACAAACTTGTCTGTGAAGAAAGGGGCGTGGAACCTACTACTTTATCTTATTACAGGCACATTTTTAACACCTGTTTCAATCTTTCTTTCCATCGACCACACACAGACACTTGTAATACTTGTGATAAGCTTCGAAATAACATTGAACACGGAGATCAAGAATCAAAGCAAGCTGCTATCACAGCTAAAGAATTTCACCTCCGTCAAGCTGAAAGTGCAAAAACCGAAATGGAGCACGCGAAAGAAGAAGTTAAAGGTGACCCAAGCCATGTGGCGATATGTTTTGACCTTCAAAAAATGTTGCCTACCCCAATACTAACTTGCACAAAGGTTTACTACTCCCGTCAACTTTGGACCTATAATTTCAACGTCCATGACATCGGTACTGATAATGCGTTCATGTTCATGTGGCATGAAGCACAAGCTTCTAGAGGGTGTGAAGAAGTTGCGTCCTGTTTGTCGCAGTTCATAAAATCATTGCCTCCAAACGTTACACACTTAACAGCTTTCAGTGATAACTGTGGGGGGCAAAACAAAAGTCACATTACTGTGAAATTTTGGTTTCATGTAGTTA
Source organism: Stictocephala bisonia (assembly GCA_035578905.1). Lineage (NCBI taxonomy): Eukaryota > Metazoa > Arthropoda > Insecta > Hemiptera > Membracidae > Stictocephala > Stictocephala bisonia. Next base: position 527,620 of record JAQJVL010000533.1, on the reverse strand, counting down.
ATACAACTAACATTGAGACAGTTGATTTGAAATTTCTGCTTACTGGCCATTCTTACAACGCCTGTGACAGGGATTTTGGTAAAGTTGAAAATATGAAAAGAAACACGAAGAGGGGCGTTTATGTGCCTGATGATTGGGTGGAAATCATTGCAGGAGCCAGCAAGAAGTTCTTAGTAAAAAAGATGTCGGATGAAGATTTCATTTCCCTGGATAACATTCACAAGTACTTTGTGAAATCTGTGAAAGGTATAAGTAAGATGCAGTGGCTACGATTTAGGAAGGACCACCCTTGGACTTTGTTCTATAAAACTACCTTCAATAAAGACATGCCGTTTTCTGAATACAGCATGATAGCCAAAAACCCAGGAAGGGTTCCGACCCAACTGCCACAGTTGTCTAAAAAAATGGACAAAAAGAAAATTAAGGCCTCCAAGTTCAAAGATCTACTTAATCTACTCCAATTTGTACCTCCGATTCACCACAGATTTTACAGATCTCTAGACTACCAAGGAAATCCTCTGACACGACAGGGTCAATCAAACAATCAGACCAATGAGGATCAAGATGAAGATGACGTAGGATTGGAAAATGTGTACGACAGTGATTCAGAATGATTATTTAGGATAGAAGCTTACTTTTTGTAATACAGTTTGGTTTTAGTCTTATTAAGATGTTGTGATCTTAATTTATTCCCAACTTCACTTGGAAGCCAAGGGGTACAAGTAACACTTCTTATCATAAAGTAGCCAATAACATAAAAATTAAAATTCAAAAAAATTCAAAAAATATGTTTTTTGCATCATGAGGTACCAGGCAGCAAAACTATGCAAACTTTACTCACAATGATAGTGCCTGTATTTGATTATATCAAATTAACTTTAAACTTAGTTTTCTCAAAATTCAATTTGAGTCACTTATACCCCTTGGCTTCTCATCCCTTCATTTAACCTCTCTATATTGTAAAAATGTTTGATTTGTAACATTAAAGTAGATTCATTAATGAAAACCTAATTGATAGTTTGCGTTTATTTGCACATTCCATACTCCCCTCGCCCCCGGAATACCCGTCCTAAATTTATATATACATATACATGGGCCCACCCAAAATAAAATTCCTGGAGCCGCCCCTGGGGTAGTGATGATGCAGTGTACAGTATTAACCTTCTGTTCAATAATGGTCATTTTAATGTAATTAATAGTTTTACCGCAGCCTTTGCTTGTAAATATTTTTGTGAAGCATGCCACACTCCCTACGACCACAAGGCTAAACACAGGTGCTCCTCCATATGCCAGGCTTGCCATACCATCTCACCGCCGTGTACACGTGTGCATGAAGGAATTACCTGTCCAAAATGCTGCAGAGTATTCAAGAACCAACGCTGTTTCATTGCTCATCAAGAAGATGTGTGTAGTAGGATACACTTGTGTAAGTCATGTCACAAAATTGTAAGACCGAAAGATCGTTTGTCTGTGAATGTATGTGGTGAAGTGTTTTGTACTACTTGTGATGCCTTCAAGACCCCCAACCATCAGTGTTATATGCGTGTAGATACTGGAAAACTGAAAACAGAAGATTTTGCATTCATATTCTTTGATCTAGAAACCAGACAGGATGAGTGTTTAAGAAATGATAGTAGTGCTAAGGTGCATATAGTGAACTTGTGTGTATCGCAACAGTTTTGCTGGAAGTGTTTGGGAGGAAGTGTTTCGTGTGATTTGTGTCTTACACGTATGCGAATCTTCAAGGCCAACCCAGTTGAACAGTTTATGGACTATGTGATGACTGAACGGAAACAGTTTAAAAAGCTCTGTGTATCGCTCACAACGGTCAAGGGTTCGACTTTCAGTTTATCCTGAAGTACCTACTCGAGCAAACTAAATCCACACCCCAATTAATAACAAGAGGTTCCAAAGTGATTCTACTAGAGTTGGACAATGTCAGATTCATCGACAGTTTAAATTACTTTCCTATGGCTCTCTCTGCACTACCCAAAGCCTTTGACCTCGGCCCTGAAAAGAAAAAAGGATACTTTCCACACCTGTTCAACACCCTCCAGAACCAGAACTACGTAGGACCTATGCCGGACAAGAGCTACTACTGTCCCGACTCAATGTTTAAGAAGAACCACGACTCGTTCCAAGTATGGTACAACCAACAAATAGAAAACAATTATGTATTTGATTTTCAGAAAGAGATAATTGAATATTGTATTTCGGACGTGGATATACTCGCTCAAGCTTGTTTAAAATTTAGATCGTTGTTCCTGGACCAGTGCCAAGTCGACCCTTTTTTGGAGGCAGTTACTATCGCGAGTGCGTGTAATCTTGCTTTCCGGCGAAAATTCCTCAAACCAAACACTATTGGACTTTCACCAAAACACGGATACAGGTTAGTAGATAATCAATCGGCTATAGCACTTCAGTGGTTATGTTGGGAAGAGGAGAAAAAAGGTGTTAGGATCCAACATGCGGGGAGGGAGCGTGAAGTTAAAGTAGAGGGAATGAGGGTGGACGGTTTCGACGGAGAGACAATATACGAGTTCCACGGCTGCTACTACCACGGATGCCCCAAATGTTTCCCTTACAAGAGGGAGGACCCTCTAAAAGAAGGCCCATCCGACTCTCTCCAGCTGCGCTATCACCGTACACAGTTTAAAATGGAAAAACTCGCCCAAACAAACTACCCAAACTACCAGATAATTGAAATGTGGCAGTGTGATTTTAGGAAAAATCAAAGAACGAGAGCGACTTCACTACCTAGATACACACCCTATGCTGCATACTCTACCACTCAACCCACGGGATGCCTTTTTCGGAGGACGTACAGGTAACTCAAAACTGTACCACAAGTGTAACCACGATGAGTCTATACAGTACGTTGATGTGTGTTCGCTTTACCCGTTTGTGTGTAAACACGGTCATTATCCTTTAGGACACCCAACAATCTACGTGGGAGACGTAGAGTGTCGTAACCGTGGTTTAAATGTCAACGGATTGCTAAAGTGTAAAGTACTACCTCCCAGCAACTTGTTTCATCCGGTTCTTCCTACAAGAATGAACAATAAACTAATGTTTGTGTTGTGTAGAGTTTGTGGAGAAGAGCAGTGTGTTAGTGATTGTGTACATAGTGACAATGAACGAAGTCTGACAGGAACATGGACAATGGATGAAATAAGGAAGGCGATTGAAAAAGGTTATGTTATTCTGGAAATGTTTGAGCTGTGGGAATATAAAATGGCTACGTTCAGCAACGGTGGTCTTTTCACAGATTTTATTGATACATTTCTAAAAATTAAGCAAGAGTCCTCAGGCTACCCTACATGGTGTCATTTACAAGAAGATAAAGACAAATACATTCAGGATTACTTTGAACACGAAGGTATCCAGCTGGACCCATCAAAAATTGAAAAGAACGAAGGTCTTAGATGTCTGGCTAAGTTAATGTTAAATTCCTTTTGGGGTAAATTTGGACAAAGAGAAAACCAAACCAAAGCATTAATAACGCGAGATCCTGAAAATTTGTTTAAACTACTCTCCAATCCTGAAGTACAGGTAAACAGAATTCAGGAAATTAACCAGGACGTTGTCCTTGTAAACTGGCAACATCTAGAGGAGGTTGGAGAATCCTTAAGAACCGTTAATGTTGTTTTGGCAGCATTTACCACTGCCCAAGCTAGACTAAAATTGTACGAACACTTGGATGCCTTGGGTGTTCAGGTACTGTATTACGACACAGATTCGGTTGTCTACAAATACATAGACGGACTGTACAGAGTAAATACCGGCAATTATTTAGGCCAGATGACAGACGAACTTGCTAAAGACTACGGTCCCGGTTCATACATTACGGAATTTGTGTCAGGCGGACCTAAAACATATGCGTATCTTGTGTATTCTACAAAGGACCAAACAATCATACCTAACTGCAAAATAAAAGGTCTAACACTAAATCTAAAAACATCTGAAAAACTAAATTTTGAAAAACTTAAAGAGATGGTTCTAAGTGATGAAGATCAAAACATGGATATTGAAGAATCCCGTATTCGGAGAACTAGTGATAGGGATGTAGTAACTGTAAACGAGACAAAAGTATTTAAAGTGACTGGACCAAAACAAAAACGTGAAGTTAAGTATCATACCCTACCATACGGTTATAAAAAGCAGAAAACAGCACAGTAACTCACCTATCTGTCCACCCACGGTCTCCAAAGTCCCTCCGGCACCACTTGATCCTCTTCTTCCCGATGGTCTGGGGATGGAGGTGGCGTCGGAGGTGTCCAGAGCAGATCCGGGTCCCCATCTTCGTCTTCCCCAAGCTACCCCAGCCCTCGTCGGAGTCGAACTCAGGGTACTCTCTCCAGCCGTTCCAGCCGCCACCTCTAATCTGTTGAAGATCTAGATGAAGATGAAGAAAATGATCGGTCATCCTCCTCCTCCTTCCTTATTCGATGAAATTATGTCTGCACATAAAGAAAATTGCCGTAAGATAACATTAGGTTATCACATATACGCACAAAAACTGTACTGTTTTCAATGTTACCAAGCTCTTTTCCCCGGAAATACATTTAGTCGGTTATTAAAAACAAAACTTCCGTTCATTCGGAAATCAAATTGGTTGAAGATACAGCCCCAATTCCAATGTACCCAATGCCAAACAACTCCTTATATCCACCCAACCTTCTTATACTGTTGTTGTTATCTGCAAAAATACGTGTACTGCTACGCTAATCTAAGAATCTAAAGTTCCTGGAGGATCCTTATTGTAGCGTTGGATATTAAGTATTTTTTTATTCTAAATTTGACACTCTGTCACTTCATTTTATTTTGAGATTGTTTTTAATTTTTAGGAGGTGGCAACTAGTATGACTTTTCGGAAGGCCACCACTTTCTGCAGCGGTGGAGGGGCTGCAGAATCAATAAAAGCTAAAAATACAGTCAAAATGGTGGAGGGGGCTGCAGTCGGTCATTCTCAGACATGGCCTCGACCAGTCAACCTTCCTCTCTATACCGACTGTGTCTTACCAAATACACGAGTCAGTTTAATAGTCTTGGCGACATTTTGTCGGCTATGTACAGACAAGTCCCCTTTAGTATCCGTTGTAGTATAGTGGATGAACACCGTGCTACATGTACAACCATGGTTATAAGGTTCTGTATGTGGCAAGATGAGGTATTTTGTGGAAGTTGTAGACGGATGCGAGACGATTTTTTTGATGACGATGAGTTAGAAGCCGACATAATCGGACCTATGCACGAGAAAGAGTGGATAGAAACATTACCTGAACTGATAACCGAATGTCAAAACTGTGAAAGAAGTCTCCTTGTCCGATATGGCTGTATGTGTGGTAAAGACCTTTCTACTTATCCCTTTAGATTCTAAAGGGTTAAGTTCCTGGAGGATCCCTGGCGTTAGAAATTGAATATTTTTTATTCTAAATTTGACACTCTGTCTCTTCATTTTATTTTTTGAATTTTTTTAAATTTTTAGGAGGTGGTAACTAGCATGACTTTTCCGAAGACCACCACTTTCTACAGCGGTGGAGGGACCGTAGAATTAATAAACAACCTACAACTTATAAAAGGATCGAATTTTACAAACATTTGTCAGTCTTAATCATGAATCCAAGAGAAGCTATAGCAGCAGAGCTACACAAACCTGCTAGGCGAAAATACCCAAGACGTAAAGTAACACTAAAGGGTCTTTACGATCTGTATCAAGCGGATCTGGTAGAAATGATTCCTTATGCTAAATCTAACAAAGGGTATAAATACATTCTTACAATGATAAACTGTTTCAGTAAATTAGCATTTGCAATCCCATTAAAAAATAAAAGCGGGTTAGAAGTGGCAAAGGCTTTAGAACCGATCTTGAAAAAACAAAAAATGAAAAATTTTCAGACCGACCAAGGTAAGGAATGGTTCCATTCCCATGTTGGAAAACTTATGGAAAAATACAAAATCAATCACTACACGACATTCTCTGATTTAAAAGCTAGTATTGTTGAAAGGTAAAACAGGACTCTGAAAGAACGTATGTGGTGTAAATTCACGGCAATAGGTACCTACGAGTGGCTAAAACTTTTACCGAAAATTGTACAGGGATATAATAATTCCATACACAGAACAATCGGTATGAAACCAAAAGATGTCAAGCAAAAACACGTAAAATCCATACTGACACGTATGGAGGTAAATTCAAAACCCCTGAAACCAAAGTTTAACGTGGGCGATCAAGTGAGAATCAGTAAATACAAACAGGTATTCAAAAAGGGGTATTTACCAAATTGGACTAACGAAGTATTTCAAGTGTACGCTGTAAAACCGACCGATCCAATAACTTATATATTACAGGATGTTAACGGGGAAGTATTAAAAGGCGGGTTTTACGAACAAGAGTTGAGCCAGTCTAAAACGGGTGACGTTTATCTAGTAGAAAAAGTGTTGAGATCAAAGGGAAATAAAGTGCTCGTTAGATGGAAAGGGTACAGTAAAGACTGACACGTGGGTGGATAAGAAAGACATTCTAATTTAATGGCGCTCTAAGGGACCGCCCGCACGTGGTTCCTGCAGCTGTCGGCCGATGCTTTTTATAAACTCCCACACAGAGAGCAATCCTTCAGTACTTGTCACGATGCGCTTTGTGAGTCAACAGACTAAACTACCAATTAAAAACTTTGACGAATACGTCGGAGGGGGTGAGGTCACATCCTCGCATCACGGATCTCTCTTACCAGGCAATGTAAGATGCCTAATTGTAGGACCATCAGGCTCGGGCAAAACGAACGTTCTATTTAAACTACTGTTTGATATAGAGGGTTTGGTGTTTGAAAACATTTACATATTCTCCAAATCCTTGTACCAAATACCAGTTTCTGAAAAAGGTTTTACCTAAAGAGATTGGATACTTTGCTTATGACGACAATTCCCTGATAATACACCTGAGCGCTGCTAAACCAAACTCTATAGTGATATTTGACGATATAGCATGTGAAAAACACGATAACATTCGCAACTACTTTACCATGGGTAGACACAAAGGTATAGACACCTTTTACCTGGGTCAGACATACAGTCGTTTACCTAAACAACTAATCAGAGATAATGCAAACTTTATAGTTTTATTCAAGCAGGATGATATGAATCTTCATCATGCGTACAATGACCATGTAAATGATATGTTGAACTGCACGGTAAGACAACCCCAAAATTTCCTGTCAAGGTTCAGACCGTTCCCAGACATCTTTGGTCCGAGTCTTGAAACAGATCACGGGGATATTAACTACTACACACAGATTTATTTAAAAATGCTGGAGTATGGGTGTAAAGTCCCACATGCCAGTAGATGTATCGTGCTAACAGAAAGAAGTATACCGATAAGATCTCCGTTGAAAGTCTACAAAAGAGCGTTACGATCAAAGTGTCACATTTGCGTCTCTTACAACGTAGCGTTTGCACCGCAGCCTCCCACCTTACCTACAGGTCCAAGAGGTAAACCGTACCAGCAGTGAATAATTTAGCCCAAGGATTATTTACTGTAGATTTTCTTAAAGCTGCACTACCTACCGTTCCCCTACATTGTTCAACGTTCGGTATTTCGTTAAACAGAGGAGTATATACAGTATCGGATCGTGACTTGCTAAATAAATGGAGAGTTTACATCAGCTAATCTGGACGAGTTTTGGTTATTAAATTCCTATATAGTACACAACATAAATAGAAGGAGACCTCTAAAGAAATTGCGTTCTTTTATGGAAAATTCAAATGTTAACGATTGCTACACTATAGCCGAAATACCCGAATGGCGAGGTGGCTCAAAAAGAACCTATATATTCAAGGACATAAACAAACAGGTGCTCATTCCAGTTTCTGATCTCGCACGTACCTATTACAAGGGACTCGGTGATAGAGTTTCACTGATGGATGTTTTAAGGTACGTTAGAAGACACAAAAAGAGTGCGTTATTTTTCAGAGAGGTTGAACTACCGTAATGGATCGTAAAGCAGAGTATTAAAACCGGTATTGGAGAAGACACTTGCCAGTATCAAACATGAAACGAAACAGTAAGGAGCTGACTCTGTGTTGCTCGTCTGAGGGATGCTATTAAGAGAAAGTACAATCGGTTCAAACAAGGGTCAGTAGATAATGAACAGTTGTTAGAAAAACAGTATAAACCAATCATATCCGAGCTTCGAAAACAGTCTTGGACACAATTTGAACCTTAAGAGGAGCCATAAGAAGAAGAAGACTCATTCAGTCCAAATATTGCATCCTCACCTAAACGTGTCAATACGCTCGAAGAAGAGGTATTTGGTGATGATACGCCAACAGCCAGTGAACTACTACAATCACCGTCAGTAGTGCAGGAAGGTCACAGTGGATAAATGAAAACTTTATTGCCCCCCCCATTGGCAAAAAAGTATATGCTAAAGTTTATGAAAGACGAGTCGGGGAGTAAGAACAATATTGACAATATATACGGTCCTAGGATGGTGGAGGATAGACTGATGGTAGGTGACAAGCAGATACAGTTTGAAGATGACGGTAGCATACGTATAGGCAGCACGTCTTACAAAGGGACCGAAGGTCTGTACAAACTACTGTTTAAGAGAGCCCCGAATAGCGATCTGTACTCTGACCACGATTTAACCGTCTAAAAAGACATACTCTTAAAAACTAACGCTCATAAAAAAGGTTACAGTAGGAATGGTCACATAAATAGACCCTCTAATTCAATCAAGTACAAAGCCGTGATTGCCAATCTTCTCCCAAAGCAACTGTATACCGGTAAAGGACTGGTGTCTAAAGACCTAACGACTTCATCCGACATTCGGTACTGGGACGATCCAAACGAGTAGTGTGCTCATTTACAGTTACTTGTGTCTTCGGCAGAAGCCGGTAATAATGCGCATAAAAACGAGATTTTAAATATTGTTAGTGAGCTGCGTGAAGCTGGTATTATAAAAGGGTTGGAAAACTCGAGATTTAGATCATTGATGAAATGAATGTAGACAAGTTTGGACGTGTCTCTCTCTCTCGATAGAGTATAAAAAGATACAGACGTCTACAAAAAATAAGTTGAGACGAATTGAAACCGCGATTGATACGCTCCACCAAAAAATTGATAGTGACAACAAGGAAAATATTAAACGATTTGCCGCTCAGCTGTTTTACTGGATAAATGCGGCGCACTCGACAAGGCCATCAACAATGGCTCTAGCAGACATTACCCGGACTAAGGATGACTACATTGATTGGACAAAAGTATTTAAAGAACAGTGATTTATACAGGGATTACGCTCACCACCGCTCATTTACGCAATGAGTGTTGACAAGTTTGGACGTAAATCTCAGCTAAGGAGATCCGCACAGGTCCTCCAGGGCATGGTTTTAAGCTAACATCCAATGGAGATTACGATATCACTAATAAACGTTTAGTTAACGTAGCCAAACCAGTAGAGGGTAGTGACGTTGTTATGAGAAAATACCTCGAGACCTACACACCGGTAAACTTGAAAGACAGTTACTCCGTGCAAAATAAAAGAATAGAGAATCTTGCTGATCCCGTTAAGGAGTGTGACGCAGTCAATTTGAAGCTTGTACGTGACCGATGTGTCTTGTATGAAGGTAATAACATTCTTGCTAGAAACAAGCGGATAACTCACGTAAAGGATCCCAATGATGAGAGATGCCGCGAATAAAAGATATGTAGACGCAGCAACACCTTCCAAAAGCAGTAGTTATTGGGGATTTGGTAAGAAAAGATTGGTTAATGTGGGCGAACCACTTGATGATGGTGATGTAGTAACGAAAGTTTTTAAAACTAAACTGCCCTATGAAAAGTGAAAATGGATACAATTTTAACAACGTGCGAGTGATTAATATTAAAGATCCTACTGAACCAGATGATGCTGTATCTTTAAAGTACTGTCAACAGATGGAAGAACGATCGGTGAATCTCGTTTTTGATCTTAGGTCACTGGTCAATAAGAACAATATAAAAACTCAAATACATTTTAGAAAATTCGAACGGCTACTTTTTTCCCATATTCACGGTGTACAGGGTAAGAGTGTCAACGACGAACAAATGACTGCTGAAAACTATATAAACTGGGGTGAGGTCTTTGACGAATCAGTCGATAACTAACGTTTATAAAAGCAAGATGCGATCCCGTAAACCAGCCAGTCGTAAGAAAACCGTCAAAGGGATTGGTCTCGTTGGTGACATTATTGGAAAGGTTGGCGACGCAGCAAGTACAGTGTTGAACAAAGGTATAGATTTACCACCTTGGGAACTTCACCTGCCTGGTGGACACAGATACTGTGGCCCAGGAACCAGGTTAAGAGAGACTAGCTCGTGGGGATCCTGGTATCAACCCTCTGGACGAGGCCTGTAAGGCCCACGATATTGCCTACTCAAAGTACCATGATAATACGAACAGAACGCGTGCTAATAAAGAGTTGGCTGAAAGAGCTTGGAAAAGAGTAAAAGCATCTGATTCATCTGTTGGAGAGAAAGCCGCAGCTTGGGCTGTAACAACAGCGATGAAGGCTAAAGCAAAACTGGGTGGAGGTAAACATAGGAGTGGTGGTGGTGTGGTCAAACGTAAAAAGACAGTAAAGCGAAACCAGCGTGGAAAAGGGCTTTATCTAAGACCATACCCTGGGTCAGGTACCAAAAAGCAGGGAGCAGGTAAACGAAAAGAGGAGTTGCGATAAAAAAAAAACGTCAATACTAATAAAACCTTTAACGAATCACAACCTTCTTCATTACGCCAAGGTTTTAAATATTCCATATTTCAGAGGTGTTTATATGAGGGATGGGCTACCTTCAAGGTCATGGAAAAACGAATCGGCTATTGTTAACCTAGATTCAAAACGTGGTAAGGGGACACACTGGGTTGCATACAGAAAACTAGGAAACAGAGTATACTACTTTGACAGTTTCGGAGATCTTCGTCCTCCGGTAGAGCTGATAAAATACTTTGGTCCAGGTATCGCGATAGAGTATAATTACAATAGAAAACAGACTTTTCACTCAGTCGTTTGCGGGCACTTGTGCTTGAAGTTTCTCTGTCGACATGTTTTGTCTTAGCGGCCGTGGTTCTGTCCTCACGTGTGACGTGTTTCCAGCCTTAGATATAAGTCGAGGTGAATAGGAAATTGGCTTAGTCGGTTTCACAACCTTCAACTCAATAACCAACATTGAAGAGGGTGTTAACAACAAGTTTCACTACGGTAATACGAAAACAAAGATAATAAGTATTCCGGAAGGATCGTACGAAATTGAACAGATTGAATCCTACATTTTAAGTAAAATTGACAAGACTATAGATTTTTCTCTCAAAGCGAATAACAGTACTCTACAATCTGAAATTACGTGCAGTCAAATAGTTTATTTCGATCAACTGGAAACGGTCGGTACACTACTAGGATTCAGTCCAAAGGTGTTAAAAGAGGGTGAAAAGTATTGTTCAGATAGACCAGTCGATATAATTAAAGTAAACACCGTCAGAGTTGAGTGTAATATTGTACGGGGATCCTATGACAACGGATTCGAGGGGCATACGATACACGAGGTAATAATGAAATCGCCACCAGGATTCAAGATATACGATACACCTCAGCACGTGATTTATCTACCTGTAAACACTCAAAAGGTGAATAATATTACCGTATCGTTTAAAGATCAAGATGGTGATTTGATAAACTTTAGAAACGAGGTTGTGTCTATGCGTCTACACCTCAGAGAACGCAATGGGATTAGTATTTATAGAGGGTCGAGTTATAGAACATGTCAGAACGTCTAAGACGCTCAGAAGGTTAACATCTCCAAACGTTAAGTTACTGAGATCTTTGGGATTCAAAGTTATCCAAGATGTTGGACCTAGAAACACCTGTAATGTACAGTGACATTGTTACTGGTATGGAATTTCATTCTCACAAACCGTACGCTTAATCCACCTTTAACAATAATGACAAAATCAGGATAGCTATAAGTCAACAGGATATAATTACAGCACCGTTTGAAAGCACTTTACATGTTACTGGTACTTTGTCCGGTAAAAAGGCAGACGGATCGTCGGCGGTCGTGTCCTTGGTAAACAATGCAATAGCATTTCTATTTGACGATATTCGTTATGAGATTGGGGGTATTAAGATTGACCGGTCAAAAAACGTTGGGATCACGAGTACAATTAAAAACCTACTTTCCATAAAAACGGGGGAAACGTGGAATTTGGAAAATGCGTGCTGGTTCGGGCCTGGTAAGATAAAGAGACCACCTCCTTTTCCTATTCAGTTCCGTTGCGATTGCTCATGGGGTACGCCGAAGATTATAACAAAATTGTAGTGAATGTAAAACAGGAGCTTATTCTCCTGAGAGCGACTACAGACACCAACGCTGTCGTTAGTAAGGATGCAGACAGCTACAGTCTAAAAATAACCAGCGTCTACTGGAGGGTCCCCCACATCACGGTTTCGGACGAGTATCGTCTCAAACTTTACAAAATGGTTGAGAAAGATTCAACAGTTCACGTACCGTTTAGATCCTGGGAAATGCACGATTATCCAACATTACCACAGACTGACCGTCACAGTTGGACTGTGAAAACATCTACTCAGTTAGAAAAACCCCGATACGTAATTCTAGCTTTTCAAACCGACAGAAAGAATCAGATTAAAAAGGACATGTCTTGTTTTGACGGCTGCTCTTTGCAGAACGTCAAATTATATCTTAACTCGCAATACTTTCCTTATGATAATATACACGGTGATCAGTCAATATTTTACGAAATGTTTACGAGGTTCCAGAGCTCCTACTATGGTCATAGTTCGTATCCTATTGTGGACTTGGAAACGTTTAAAAGTAAAACACCTCTTTACGTCATTGATTGTTCGAAACAAAACTATACAATAAAGACAGGACCCGTTGATATCAGACTTGAATTTGAGGCTTCTAAAAATATCCCTGATAAGACCGCTGCGTATTGCCTCATCCTACATGATTCACATTTGATTTACACCTTGCTTACCGGTTCTGTAAAGAGGATGACGTAATACTCGATTATACATACACGATCTCAGCAACCTGTACTCATTTCCAGTTGAGACACGAAGGAGTAAACATCACAAGATGAGTGAAGTGTTTATCGTGTTAAATAATCCCGATCCTACTGAGGGGTTCAGTAGTGATGATGAGACTCTCCTAAGGTTCTACAAGAACGGGGAAAATGTCGATACTGTTTCAGTGTACAGGTACCTCAGAACGATTGATGTATCCGAATACGATAGAGTGGATATTCTAGCTTACGGATTTTTACCGAATGTCAAACAGAGCGTAAATGAGGATGAATATAGTATAAAAGTTTCTCAGTCGTGCGTTTGTTTTAAACACTCTCTGGATTTGACGAACATGAACACATTGAAGCTATATAGCGAACTGTATGCTAATAAAGCGCTGGAAAGAATTAATCACTTTGATTATGATTCGCCTATTGTGGAAGAAACGTCAGAATCTGAATCGAGTGAGGGGGAGGGGGATATGGAGGAATAAAAATTTTAAAATTAACAAGGAGTGGGGGTAAAATTATAAATACGACTTAAAAATTAAGATTTTATTAGTTGAGATAATGGAGCCGTCAGGTAAAGACGTTATAGCTGTCCCTACTCGTACAGAATCTCTAGATCTGTTGACCGGTGTATTTTTGAAAACTGTCTACTTTTTGGATGAAGGTCTTAAAAAATCGGTTATTGTAGGGATTTATAAAGAGAGAGATATTAGTTTCGGGTTGTCTTTTAAGGGTCGAAGAGGGTACGTTTACTGGTCGTATGATATTTTCAATCAGTTTGCTGTACACTTTAACGAAATAACTGTAGCGCTCGAAAATAAAACTAAATTCCGTTTAGTGCTCGATAGTGGTCATAGTGTAAAGGTTACGAATGTATTTGGGAAATCTCACGTGTTTCTTTATGATGAAGAACACACTCTGGCGTTAAATTCAAACGAATGGCATCGGTTTATCAACAACCTCCCCATGGTGTACAGGGAGCTACAGGATCTATTTATGAACGAAGTGCTTATACAACAGTACATTAAGAGTCTGATACTCGGTGAAGAACATACAACCAACTTGGTACCTCAAAAGGCGGATCGACTGTTTGACGAGGTGGAATACTATAAACGGTGGCCTAATGGAGGCTGTAGTTGAATTCCAGGCGTTTAAAGACAATACCAATAGGTTTGTAAATTAAAGAATTTTCTCTCGTTAACTCGTATTCACCTTATATTTTCTCCACCTTACAGTAAAACCCTTCTTAACGATAAAACGGGGAGATCGAATCGATGGCTCACTCGCAGTTTTCACAAAATTAAATGGGAACAGGTTGGTATGGCGTACAATGAAGAGTACCTGAGACTCTTGTGTAAACCATTCTCCACGCTCTATACCAAGGGTCTGGAGAAGGTAGCCTTTTTGCGGGAATTTCATCCGGACGTGAAGGAATTACCCGGAGGTTCGTACACCGAACCTATTGTAAATAGTTGTATATTGTCACAGCATAACGACTCTGATGTGAAGTGTGCCTTGAGAAACGCTCTGCGAGGGTATAAAAGACTGTGCACTAGAAAACAGAAATCATAATTTTGCTAGCAGTCATGGAGAACGTTTGGACAATGATTTCTCGTGAGCCTAAGGGAGTATTGACAACCCAGTTCATCATGCGGTTTGACCGTTTCTTGAACTGGGACGAGCTATCTAAAAACTACGATTTCTCAATTGACCTTTTAAGAATATATCAACATAGAGTCAATTGGGCTTATATTATAAAAAGAATGACATTCAATGAAGAATTTTTGAGAGAAATGTCTCCTTGGTTCCGGGAGTGCTGGTTCCTTGTGAGCAAACACCAAGTACTCTTTGAATCATTTATACACGATTTTGCAGACAAGGTAGATTGGGAGAATATTATACTCTATCAGAATGTAAGTTCCAAGTTTTTAGCTGATCATAGTAGATTTGCAGTAGCTGAATAAGGATCCCAGGTGACGTTCGGGTATTTTGTATGTGTGTGTGTTTGTTCTATGGCTGGTCTAATCTCCTTAAGTCCAGGACAAAAAAACCGGGGGAAATTTCCCGACCGCTCTATGGCAGGACTAAACCCCGTAAGTCCAGGCCTAATCTCCGAATGTTTCCAGGCTCTATGGCAGGCCTAACTTCCGTAAGTCTAGGGCCTCCTTGAACGTCACTGGGATTACAAATAAACGTAAAAAAAGATAGAAAATATAACCCGTGTAGGCTGATGGAATACATTGAAATGGCTTCTCCAAGTAAAGTGTACTGTACAGTCTACATTGGGTAAAAAAAACTCTTAGTAAGTTTGTTCGTCATATTGAACGGCTTCACTGAGTAAAGTGATGTCTTTACTTACAGAGCGACACAAAAAAAGTATAAAAATAATACTGGGAGGTAGCAAATTTGTTATAGAGTGGCTACCACCGTAACTTGCGATGATTGGAGCAAGTTACAATAAACAATAGTGAGACTAGGCCTCCTGGGGATACTCACTATAAAAAAAACGAGCTGAGATCAGTACCTCTTGGGTGGTTATGGAAACCTGATCTTCCTCCCTGCATTCTGCTCATGCGCAAGGTAGGGGGCGACGCTCCTCACCCTGCCGTATAAATACGACTGTTTCGGCGTGAATTGGCAGTTGTGGCAAGGATGATGGTTTTTCAGGTAGCATGTCTAGTTACTGTTGTTGGTGTCATTGTGCTTGGATCTCCACCTCAACCCTCAACCACTACGGCTACTACCAACACCTCTACCACCACCACTACTACAACCCAGGAGAGCGAGGTAAATAGCTTTTTTTTTTTTTTGTATAAGTTAGGGACTAGCACGAATTAACATGAGGGTGATCGCATCGTGTTTATCTCAGATACGAGGTGGCGCGAGGTGTAGAACCCATGCGTCAGCATTCCCCCTTAATCTCACAAATACTCAGGTAAGTACCATAGCATTATTATTATTAGGGGATTTTCCATGATTGGTATTATAATAATTATTATCTGTAGGTGAGGCTAGAGGTGATCGCTGGTACCTCCACTGGGTCCTCCACTGCCAGAGCCCAACCAATTACAGAGGTGTATACCTTATTTATTTAATTAACCTCGTAATATTTAAATAACGATTCAAGTACTTACAGTGTATCGTGTTTGACAGGATACCGAGGTCCTGATAGTGACTGTGTCGACCTCAAACGCTCCTGAACAGCCAGAAGGTCCCTCAATACTGACTAGCAGTACCAATAATGTAAGTTTAAATCAATGCTATTTGGTATACCATAATTTAATTGTTGAACTCCTCACTATGACGATTTTTTTAATTGTAGGTACAAACGCGATTGAGATCACGCACTCGTGCAGCCAGGTGTCTGTCATGTCAGCAGGAGGCAGGCAAGCAGCCGTTGCGAGAGTACATGCTGAACAGATTTCTGGAGGTAACGTATTAATGTTTCTTTACTACTACTACTACTGTTACTAATTGAGTGGATCAATTCATATTTTGTTTTACTGTTTAGTAACATTGCGGGTGCGAGAATGTAGGTTCGGAAGAGTTGCTGCAGGCGGTCCTTCATGCCCGGAGACACCTCAGGGAGTTGCTGTGGGTTTCAAATCACCTCCTAGAGGATACTGCCTTCGATCTGGCACCCTCAATATGGCACTTTATGAGGAACAACCTGGAGAGCCTCTTGGTCCACGTAGGTGAGATGATGGAGAGGGCTGACTCCCGTCCAGACGTGGAAGAGGTCGATGAGTCCATCGGTCCCCAGCGGGTCCAATGCTGGGTATGCTTTTCAAGACTGCCCGCCATTGCATTCATCTCATGTGGACATATTCTATGCCGGTACTGCGCCTCAAGGCTATTTCGCTGTCCAATATGCAGGACACCAATAGTTGGTCGGCTGAACATCTTTCTGTAAGTAATTTTTATACAGAAAATGATTACCAGAGAGCGTGTTTTATTTAATATCCTTTTGGGTATGTGATATATAGATATATTCAATATTTTTATTTAATATCCTTTTAGATAAGTGATATATTCAATGATTCTAATATTAAGAGATTTTTGGCGGGAAGAGTGAGGTTAGGAAATTTGGCGGGAAACATGGGCGCCACCATCTTGGATGACGTCATCAAAAAAATGGACCAATCAGAGAGCTGGCCTAAACGCGGCCCCCTTCTACTTACAACAGTGTATTCTTTATTGAATTCAGTTATTGTCTTTGACTGACGTGTTGAGCCTAGTGATAAGTTGTGGTGTGTTAGTGGTTCTGGTGCGAGTGTGTGGTGATTGTGTGTGTTTCTGATGGATGAGGGCGATATAGACGATTCTACAGAGCCGAGTGAGCTTGAATATAGTGGAAGCGAGTATATACCATCGTCTGATGATGGTTCCTGGACACTGTAGGTGAAGATGACGATTACGTAGGCCAGATAGACAGCGTTTCAGACACTGAAGCTGATGACAATGCCGCTTATAACAATAGAGTTCAGAATCAGACGAGATATCTCCAAATCAAGCTCCAAATACATGGGGCGACTGTAAATTAACAGTCCGGCAGTATCCTTTTACAGGCAAACCAGGTCAACAATATGACTTTGATAAAACGAATCCATTAGTTTTGCAGAATTTGTGACGGAGGAAATAATAAACTCATGGTTGAAGAAACTAACCGCTTTGCACATCAGTTCTTAGCATCAGGTCCTGTCAGACGAAGATCCATAATGAGAAAATGGCTAGATTGTACACCATCAGAAATGAAACAGTTTCTTGGAATACTAATAATAATGGGACTGACCCCGGCACCGAAATTACGTCTGTATTGGTCAAATAATGACATTTATGAAAAGAAACTTATAAAAAACACCATGGGCAGGGACCGTTTTGACATGATTTTTAAATGCTGGCACTTCTATGATAATTAAAATGATCCTGCAGAGGAGGAAGCTCGACTTTCAAAAATCAAACCCTTGATCTATATGGTAAATGCAAGATGCAAGGCAGCTTTTTGCCCAGACGAAACTATCGTTGTTGACGAGAGTATGATTCCTTGGAGAGGGCGCCTCATTATTCGACAGTACAATCCTCAAAAAGCGCACAAGTACGGGGTTAAGGTATA
Organism: Stictocephala bisonia; assembly: GCA_035578905.1. NCBI lineage: Eukaryota > Metazoa > Arthropoda > Insecta > Hemiptera > Membracidae > Stictocephala > Stictocephala bisonia. The sequence goes on along the minus strand of JAQJVL010000533.1, from coordinate 509,440 downwards.
GAAACTTTGCTCCACAAATGGTTACACTTTGAAAATGAAAATACATATGCTGGTAAAGATGATATAACGGGAAACAAAGGCCACGCTTAAAAGGTAGTTGAGTATCTGGCAACAGATTACATTGAAGAAGGCAGAACCTTGTATGCAGATAACTTTTATAGCAGCATACCCTTAGCTGAGAGTTTGTTGGATGAAAAAAACATACATTTGTGGGACATTGAGAGGTGACAGACGAGGTTTGCCAAAGGTGTTTGTCAAAGAAAAAATAAAAAAGGCGAAGTTGAAGCTAAGGAAAATGAAAATGGTGTGCCTCTTATAAAATTGCACGATAAACGAAGAGTGCTGATGTTATCTACCCGACCTGAAGACTCAGCAAATCTTATTCCTACTGGAAAAACCAACAGAGCTGGAGTACCAGTTTTAAAACCAACTGCTGTTGTAGCCTACAACAAAGCAAAAAAGGGAGTCGATATTTCCGATCAATTGTCCTGTTACTACACTCCAATTCGAAAGACCAGTGAATGGTATAAGAAAGTAACCGTGGAACTGTAACTAAGCACATGTGTAGTAAATGTCTTTATCATTTTCAACGAGGGAAGAAAGAAGAGGTGGGAATTGCTGAAGTTTAGAGAGGTATTACTACGAGAACTGATCAAGCCTGAAGTGAATCCAGCACCAGCAGGAGCTACAATAGAGAATCAACAAGCAGGTAAGATTTATTTAAAAGCTCTACCAATATCTAAAATTTATAATCAAGTATCGGTCAAATAACTTTCCTGTTTTACAACATACAAAATTATACTAAAATTTAGCTATAATAGCGACTCAATAATAAAAACTAAATATAACTATACCAAATAATAAAAATATGTTTACAGTGTTTTTACGGAACAAAATTTTGCTTGAACTACATCAGATTTGAATGTGTTTTAGGTCGTAAGAGGCGTGCACCCAAACACAAGCTATTGAAAAGAGAAGGACCCGCTGCAAAGAATAGAAAGAGGTCTGTCCAATGTTAACAAGAAAACGTGAGGGAACTTGGAACAAAGGAAGCACAAAACAAGACCAAAAAAGTCAATACATACTGTGATGTCTGCAAGGATGAGCCTTCTTTGTGCTTGGATTGTTTCAACAAATCCCACCAATAGTAAAGTTTGATACTAATAATTAAAATGGCCTATATGAGAACCTATTTACGTTTGTTCTGATCAATCTTCTTGCTTGCCCAAAAGCGGAAGTTATTTATTTAGTTGACTGGTTGTTCTAATAAATTATAAAAGGGGTCTTATAGAAATAAAATATAAGTCATTTATTTGATATTGAATAGATCAAGTACAATGACTTTCTCAAATTGCCGTCACTCATAAATAACAGCCTGACTTAAAACCCAGCTCAATAAAACTTACTTAGAGAAAGAACGGAACATGTCTGGACGACGACGACAGGCTGGACTGGAGTTGGGCATGGGCCAATAGTGTCCCATGCCGGTTTTTTTTAAACTGCGCGTGGGCCATTAGTGGTCCATGACGTCGCAAACGTGTTAAGCTTGCCAATAAGAAGCCTTAAAAAAGGTCGAGTTGTTCCTATTCCAGACATGGTACAATATCACAAAAGAGAAGTGCCTTTAATTGATTGACTCTAGGCCTAAACGAATGTTGGAGTGTGTTAGTACTAAAGGGGGTCCTATAGATTATTAAAAGCTATTTTGTGACCTAAATCACACATTTTCTAATGTTAATTGTAATTTAGTAGAAATAAACCTGATGTTTTTGTGAAAAGTGTCTTTCGTTACCTGTCCCTAAACTTTTTGGCCTCATTGTAGGCGTGGACAGGCCAGAGAACTTGGGTGACCTACTCCAACACAGCCAAACCCTCTCAGCCAAGTCCTATCGGCCACCTCAAGTTTCTCCGCCTGGTTTATGAGCCGCAACCTACAACCTAGCTGTCCTAACCTGACTACAAACTTACTCCTGTCCTGTCGCTCCTGGAAGGAGGATTCTCGCCTCGGCAACTCAACCATGCTAGCAACCGGCACAGCCCCACGACCCTTCACTTTACCCCTTATTTAAGTATGCCAAATTGGAATTTATCTTTAGAACAACGGTAACAAAAAAAAAAAACACAAATTCACACAACCACAAAACCAATAAATAAATTTAAATACCAGTCTTGCTGAAAATAAAAACTATTTCACATCCCATAATCTGGAAATTAGACGAAAGGATCGATGTTTATGAAATGTAGTATGTAGATATATTTAGCCAATATCTCAAGACCATGTTTTCACTTTTTTGAAAGTTTAGTTTTTTTATGGGCAAAAGACATATAAAACTGGAATCTTCTCAATTAGGGATCTAACTATTTTGATTAAATTTTTAGGAAAGATGTGAACTATAGTAAAAACTGCATGTTCCTAACTATAATAGTTTTGAGTTTACGGGCAAAAGCGTTAAAACAATAAAACAAATTTTCAAGCTTTATTCTAATAGCTCATTAACTTTAGCATCAAAAGGAGGCTTTTACCTTGCATGCATTTTGGTACTTCTGATTTTTTAATATGTTCCTTGGGGTTGAATAGTAGCAAGTAATTCAATTTTTCGACCTCGAGAATTCTCGAGAACCCTGTTGAATACTAAAAAAAGACTGAATTTTCTGACTTTTTTCAGTTTTGGCCATTTTTTGCCATGAAGAAGCCATTTTATAAGAATGACTACTCTATACTTAATCATTAAAATAGAATAGATTTGCAAAAAATGAGACCAAACAGAGCTCCGTAATACCATTGGCGACCGAGATACAGCTTGTAAAAATTTGTGATTTTTCCAAAATAAGAAATCTTCCCCTTTCTTCGCAATTTTCGTCTATTTTGACCATGAAGAAGCTGTTTTTAGTGAAGAGCGGTAGAAAATTATTTAAAGTAAATTCAATTTGATACAAAATGAGACCAGAACGAGTCTCTAAGCCTACAGAATTAGTGCCACCTTCGAGACGTTTTCGTCTGGTACCCACATTCTTTCCCCTTTGTTTCATATGCTCGTTTCATATGCTACAATTTGGTAAGGTTTTTTTTTTTTAATTTACGAGATGGAGTGTGTAGAGCCGTGGAGGGCCTCGTGCTTCATTTGCAACAGTTCTTTGAGTGATGGGGAAGTGACTAAAGTTAAGAAAAGGGAGTGAAAATTAGCTTCGAGTGTTTCTCTGAAAAATCGAGCTCATCTACAGATACTGAAGAACTTGCGTGAGACTACTGTGCACAGTGCTTGTCAGAAGTAGTACAATAAACCCAAGTTGATCAAAGCAGCAGTTCAACGAGGAATCATGGAAGTACATCCGATAAACTTACTAAGGGTGGATAGTGAAAAGTTCTCAACTTCAGATATAATTGCCTGTTATGTGGGGAGGAAATAACCCAAGAATTCATAGATAGACAGGCAAGACTCTCACGAGCTAAAAGAAACAATGTCATCACTGTTGAGACTATGAAGGTGGTTAAAAACGTTCTGAGAAGCCGAGAAACGCGGTGATGATTGGGCTCAGAAAATAATAAATTGCATTCCAGGAGACAGTGATATACCAGCTCTTTATGCAAGGTACAGTAAACGTCCTCTTAACCGCCCGATTTTTAACCACCCGTCGCTTTATCCGTCTAATGTGTATGAATTTTGTTTACAGTTTTTATTAGTACAGTAATTAGTTTGAGATCTTCGTGTTTTATCTCTGTGTATTCATTGGTGCATGTGAATCGGATGTACTTAGTGTAGTAAGTATTAGTGTAGTGTGCTGTTTAGTATGCAAGATGTCAAGTGATGTAAAGCATAAACGTGTTTTAGTAATTATGGATAAAAAACTTAAGTTAATAGGACGCCTCGAAAAGGGAGAATCAGTAATGAACTAGATATTGGTGTTACAACCGTGAAAGACTGGCGTTGAAACAAGAAAACTCTTCAAGTTTTTGCACGCAGGTTGAATCAGAAAATGTTTTGGCCAAACGGTGTACACTGAAAAAGCCTACCGATGAACTTGTTGATGACACGTTATGGTTTATGTAGAAGCGTCGTTGGGCCACACCTTTAGCGGCCCAATTTTGAAATAAATAGCTATGATTCTCCATTCGAAAGGGGTGGTGAGTTCTCTGCCAGTGATGGTTGGCTGTCGAGATGGAAGAAACATCACAGTGTTCATAATTTAAATATATGTGGAGAAAAACTCTCTGCTGATCCAGTTGCCGTTGAAGAGTGGAAAACAAAATTTAAGACTTTAATTGAGAAGGAAGGTTTGCACCCAGAACCGATTTACAATTTGGACGAGACTGGCTTGAACTTTAAACACTTGCCAAACAAAACCTTTGCTGTCAGTAAGGAAACATTTGCTCCAGGGTTCAAGTCAAACAAAGAGTTACAATAGCCTTGTGTACTAATGCCACTGGAACTCATAGGATTCCCTCTTCTTTGTATAGGAAAATCACAAAAGCCACAAGCATTTAAGAGTGTAAATGTTGCATCACTTCCCATTACCTACAAAATTCAAAAGGCGGCGTGGATGGATGAGTATATTTTCAAGGACTGATAGATGAATCTATTCAGAAAGTAAAACAACACTTTAAAAGCCAGCCTATTAAGGCTGTTTTGGAGTTTGATACTGCCACAAATCATCGTGAAGGAATTGAATGTGATGATGAGCCTGGAATACGATGTTTCTTCTTCCCTCCACATGTGGCTAGCCCTATGCAGCCAATAGATCAAGGCGTCATAGAATGCCTCAAGACGATACAGGAGAAAGTTGCTGTTAGAATGTCTGATTAATTTGGATTTAGAGAACAAAGGACCTCTGGATGCTTTGAAATCCCTAAACATAAAAGATAGAATTTACATGGTTGTTAGCGCCTTTGACAAAATTCCAAGATCCATATTTTTAAAATCGTGGAGAAAGGCCTAAACTGAGATTGGAAACAATTGACATGAACACTGACGACAATATGTGATGAGCCAAACGACAACTTGACATTACTTAGACTTACAAAAGCTGCCAAGCAATGATGAACTTGATGTGCAAGATGTTTAAAAATGGGCTATCAGCAGTGATGATGTTAATGAAATGTTGACGGAAGACGAAATCATTCAGGCTGTAATAAAAACCTGAAGATGAAGAAAAAAGTGATGGCAATGACAAAGGTGAAAACACAATTTGTCATCAAGAGAGGATGAATGCACTTCAGATAGCAGCAGTGTACATTGAGCAACAAAAACATTTGACTGCAGTTGATGTGATGTTCATTAAAAAAATGGTGTAACTATGCTTTCAAGAAAGCACTTATCTAAACAAACAGAAAAAATAACAGATTTTTTCAAGTAAATAGTCGTGTATAGTACTGTATGTAGTTTAATGTTTTTAGGCCTAAACGTAGTTTTATAGTCAATATAATACAAGTGAGTCTTCTACAATTTAGTGAACTGCATTTTTTATTTTGTTTTCATCTTTTGTACATCCAGTGTTAAGAAATTAACGATGGAATAGTGTTGGTAGACAAGACAACGTACACATAGTTGGTAAGTTATATGTAATGTAATCGTAGTTCTATTCAAATTATAATCTTAACTGTATATATTTAGCATTTATTCATAAAAACTGATAAAATTGTGTGCCTTTCGGTTTAACCGATTTTTTCGTTATCCATCTAGGGGTCAGTTCCCTGGGAGGCTGTTAAGAGGGCCTGTATCAGAATGTACTGTATCATCTGTTTTGTAAGAGGAAGCTGTATAGACCTCTCCTAAAAGGGGCGAGCCAAGAGGGATGCAGAGACCCCACTGTTGGTGAAAATCTGGCGGAAATCGTCTCCTTCATGGAAGAAAATGCTGATGAATGCCAGTTCACCATATCCGAATTATTAGACCAAGTGACTGGAGAAAAACCTGATCCCAGAACTATAAAATGTTACTAACAAGAAAAATACGGCGAGGACATCTAAACTGTGGAAAGGGACAATCGAAATGCCATTGTTTCAAACACACTAAATACAACTTCTCACAGATGCGTGGGATGCTCAAAAGGAAACCGGTTCTCAGAGGGAAAGAACATGGTTGTAAAAGAAGAGGGTTGTAAAAGCTGCTACTGATATCATCCGAGAGGACATTCGCTCTCAAGTTTATGATACTACACACTATTCACCCTCACGTTTTCTTCTACAGGATACGACTGATATAACCTAGAATACCTGAGCGTTTTCATGGAGACACTTATTGGGAAAGATAAAACAGGCGTCATGGACGTGTATCACAAGAAATTAGCTAAATTCAGTCATAGCAGCAGTCAGACCACGATTATTTATTTCGTCAATGCTTCATGGTGTTGAGATTTACATATATCACAAGTTTGGTTCCAAGCATCTCATGGAAATGTCAGCCCTCGGGTTTTCAATGAGTTACAGACAAGTTACTCAACTGGAAACCTCAGTTAATTATCATTAGACAATGAGGCCTGACAAAATGGATGTAGCTCCAATGAAGAGTTTCTTGCAGTTCACTTTTGAAAACGTAGACTTCAATGTCAATACGTTAGATGGATTGCAAACGTTAGATGGGAATCATGATGGTGACTCCTACTGAATGTATTCTTCCTGAGGGCAAAATTTAACAAGTTGATTTAACTTGTTCTTTTAAACAAGCAAGGTCATATGTCTCCCCTTCATCAACCAAACACTATCCGACTGTGACACCTTGCTGACTTCCTCAGGTTGGCTAGTAACAAGTGTAAGGCCTATGGTCAGAAAACCTACTTTGTCACCTTTGATCAGCCATTGTACAAAAAAATCCAAAGAGATACTTGCTAACTGCCCAGACTCTAATTTGAAAATTCAGTTGTGAGACTCGGAAGTTTTCAATTATTGATATCTTTCATGGGCACAGTCGGCTACATCAGTGGGGACAGTGGACTAAAGCACCTGCTCTCAACAATCTATGCCGAAAACAGAATTGACAAAAGGATGTCTGGTCATTCCTATGCTCGTGCAGTGAGAGCTCACTCATTGGTTCAACTCACGTTGGCAGAGGAAATTGTGAAAACCATGAAATCAAATAGTTTAATTGTAGTTGACAATATAAATTGCATTACAAACGTCAATATCGATTATGAAAGCATCAAATTGACTCAGGATGATGAAAGCATTCTTGAGAATGTAGTTATCACCTTAGACTCAGCCATGATTTTGTCCTTGAAAGAAGACGAACAATTTCAAGCACTTCAAAACAATATTCACAGATGCACTTGCTACTCTCGGTGATAATGGCCCAACAACCCAGTTCTGGTGTCAGTATTTTAGAATGGTTTCTTTGACGAAATCGTTCATTGAAGCGGAAGATATGGAGAACTAGGTTTTGTATCTGAGCACTATCCAGAAAATGTTGCCGTTCTTCCATGCATCTGGCCACTTCTTCTACATGAAGACACGCTGAAATCGGAAGAGAGAATGTATCCTGTTGAATATGAACAGTTCACAAATCATGGTTACTTCACAATCCGTCACAACAATAAGTTTTGGTCTGGAGCGTGGTCGTATATGACAATTGAACAGGTGCTCTTGAAATCTATGAAAAGCTCGGGTGACTTGGAACATGGAATAACTGACAGTGCCCTTGGACTTTTGGAATGGCGTCCCTTCAGAACACATGCACTGATTTGGAGTTCTACTATGAGGTGACATCTGCTACTTCAAAGCAGCATGTAGAAATGAGACACTCACATATTACCAAAGGAAGAAGGATGTGGAAAAACTGCCACACTGGCTTTCTGATCATCCTCCACTCCCAGAAACCGATATGATCATGTCAGTGACAACCTGTGTTGTTGGAAGTGACCAGGTGAACTGTCACAATGCTGTAAGGATTGGGGAAGATATGATGTCAAGGATAATTGGTAACAACTATGAAGATGTCAAATTGAAGCGCAAGGATACTGTTGTCACACTTGCTTCCAACGTGTACACCAGCACCATTGGGAACAGGAAGGTGAATGTGAACCCTCTTACTCTGTTCCACCGGTTGTGCATACTGAAGCAGTTGGATGCACAATTGAAGGAGTTCTTCACTCATATAAAATGTCCCCATTTCCAATGTCTCTGTTCACGGAAGAAGGAAAGGAATGAAGTCATCTTCCTACGAAGCATTCACACCTATGACGGAGGAGATTTGGTGGTTGTGGATGGTGGTCATCTTCTCCACAAAGTTGTGTGGGGACGCAGTACCACCTTTGAGAACATAGCTAACCGGTACATTCATTACTTGACGAAACACTATGGCCCAAATGTTGCCGTAGTTTTTTTATGGCTATCCAACCACTGCTGGAGAGAAGAGCACGAAGGCCTCTGAAAGGATCCGTCAAGCTACAGTGGCTTCATGCGCAAAGGTCATTTTTGATGAGTTTACTGTGGCTACTAACACCCAAGAGAAGTTCCTATCAAATAAAAAAAATAAGATCAGACTCTTTGAGATGCTGACATGCCACATGACCTGCAACAACTTTACTGTCAAACAAGCAAAAGAAGACGCTAACAGATTCATGGTTACAACGGCAATCTCAATGGCCTCAGCATATAATGCTGTAAAAATCATTGGCCAACCTATTGGTCCTTCGCTGTGGGTTGGGGTCCACAATTTCAAAAGTTTTCTGGAAAAAGGCTGTAGAGGGAAAAATCCCAGCATCCTCCACCCATCCCGCACATTCCAACACGACTTAGCCGACTTAGACTGCAGCCAAAACGTACTTCAATCTTCCAATCTGTCTACAGTTTCAGATTGGAAAAAAATAGGAAGGAAATTGAAGACCACTGTTTTAAAATTATATCAAAAGATAAATCTGGAGGGGAGGAAACTATCAAAAAGGCTAAATATGTACATTTGGAGATAAACTGTTTTTATGGTTTAGTGAACAAAGAGAATGAGGCATGCCCCTATCAGGGCCAATAGAGCAAGAAAAAGCGCTGTTACAATAAACTATATTCAATGGAGACCCAACCCTTACAGCCAGTCTTGGTTGGCTTGATATATGGAAACATCGCCATGGCATACGCCAACTATCAGTCAGTGGCGAGTGCTTGTCTAGTGATGTTATAGCTAGTGAAAAATATAAAGCTGTGTTTGAAAAGCTTTCTCAGACGAAAAGTTGACACCTGATCAAATTCTCTCATACTCATAAAAAAATGCAGATGAAACATGTCTGTTTTATAGAATGCTGCCAAGTAAAACACTGGCTTCAAAACTTGATGATGCGGCACGTGGATATAAAAAGAATAAAGATAGAGCAAATAACATGGCTTGCAGCCATGTTTCTGGAAAACATTAATTGTCACTTGTCTTAATCGGTAAATCAAAAAATTCCAGAACCCTTAAAAATAATGATCATGATATGTTACCAGCCATTTACCGAGCAAAAAAAAGGTGTGGATGGACTTGTGGGGGTATGTGCATTGAAAAATTATTAATTGTTCCCCCGAAACCAAACTTTTTATTTCCCCTTAAACCCCCACGTAAAAGCCTGGAGCCCGGACGCGGTTGATAGGGCACGAAAAACCCAGTTTTGATTCAGAATTTCCCCCTTAATTTTGCCCCCCTTTTATTTAACGAAAATCCAACATTTTTAAAAATAGAGATTGGGGACAAAAATACATATATCACATAAAAAAAAACAGGCATTTTCCCCAGAGGGTGCAGCAGAATTTCTAAATACTTTGGGGGTGGCACACTGTAAAACTTCAACTGCCAACCAACAAACTCCCCCCCCACTCCCCTCTCTTTTTCCTTTGATGCCTTAACGCGGTTTTCAACCTTTTTTAGCACGGGCATCAAAGTGACATAAAAGTGGATCAGACCCTTTAAACACCAAGATAGTCACCCTCCCCCCCGCAATAAGGGTTGGTTCAAGTTAGAACAGTGAAATTATGAAATGACATGCAATCTACGTTAGCAAAACTTGAATGAAAAATAAAAACCCAGATTTATTTAAATTAAGTTTTTTGATAGTTTTGAAAGATTTTGTTTTTTAAAAAAATAATTTTTTTTTAATTTTTTTTTTTTGTACCCTCACCCCCCCCTAAAAAACTCTCTCACCCCCCCAAAGGTTGAAACCACTCCCCAAAAGTCACTCGCCAAAAGTCACGGGAATATTGTTCCAACATTTTAAAAGTCGTAGCATGGCATGTACAGACTTCTTTATATCCAAAAGGGGTTTTTTGATAATTTTTGTGATGTAACAAAGTTTCTTAAAGAAGAAACTGGCCTGTAAAGGGGCCGTTTTACTAACTGATAAGCCCTCTCACACCCTAGTGCAGATAAATAAAAGGGGTGGGATATTGTTAATTTCCCCTTTCTCCCAAGTTAATATTGTATTCTCCCAACGTGTATTTTCATATTGTTGTACCTTTGTTATTGTTTTTTATTATTACTGTTCCCTTTTGTTAATTTTTTTGTTTTTTAATAATATTTTTCCTTTTAATTATTCATATTTTGTCATATATAAGTATGAATTGTACCTTTTATTTTGGCTTGATTTATGGAGTGTTTTACCAAACCCCATATATATAATAGGGAGGTCCATAGTATTGGTAAGGATTTATATTTCTTTATTTTTAACTGTCGTCTTTAAAAAAAACTAATTGTCATATGGATGTTCCTTTTTGAGTGTTTTTTTTAAAAATTGTACTTTACAGCCCTTTGGACAGTTTTTTTTTTTATTTGAACTTTTGTGCCAGGCAAGTCCCACTATATTTTAATAAAATTTTTAGTTTTTAAATCTCATGCAAACCCCCTTTCTAAATTTTACAATCATTTGTTTTAATTCCTAGGGTGGGGTGATTAACATTCCGGGCAGTTTTTCAGAAACATGTAAAAAATTAATACTTTAAAGGATTGGTGGAACAAACAGGTTCTAAACCTAAATTAATTTAGTTTTTAAAAATTCATTTCTTGGATTTTTTTATTTTTTTTTTATAGGGCCTACTTTTTTTTTTATTTTTATTAAGTATTCAAATAACATGTTTGGGAAGAGTAAAGGTTTTTAAACCCTTTAAAATTTTTAAAAATTAAAGTATTTTTATTTTTTACGGGCATGGGGGCCCTTTAATTATTAAGTTTTTTTCTGGGGCCCCCATAATTGGCCCTTGGTCTTTTGGGGGTCGCAGTTGTTTTTTCGCAGGTTTCATATTTCTGTTTTCTTTTGTTTTTTTTGGGTTTTTTGAAATATCTGTTTCATTACAAATTAAATTATGTTTAAAAATTTACTTTTTCTGGTTGTATTTAAACTGTATTTAATTATTGTTTTAAAACCGAAATGTTTAATAATTTGGGTACTTTATTTAGGCGCATAAGTTTAATTGTGTTTTTTTGGGTTATTTGTTTTTTTTTTTTATTTTTCATAAAATGTCCTTTTTATTTTAAACAATAATTTTGCCTGAAAAATAATCTGTCCCTTAAAAACAATAAAAACTTTTTATTATTATTATTTTATTAATAAATTGGGTGTAAACCTTTTTAAAAAGCATGGGAAAAATAAAAAACATAAAATCCCAAAACCCTACAGCCAATGGCCCAAGTCGTTTGGAAAGCATAAAAAGGTTTAAAACGCCAACTCTGGTAAACTTTTTGAAATAGATCGGGGGAAGTGTGAAAACGCTGAAATCTATAAAAAAAAAAAAGTTTACTAATGGGGGGGACATCATGGGATAAGTGACTGAAACATCTTTGGGTTTTAAGTCTTGGAAAAAACTGGGGCCTGGAGTGTGCGAGTTTTTGTACGGTGAAACTATCAAAGAAGAATTGAAACTGTAACCCTACTGAATGCTCCAATTGAAAAAATTGATGGCTGCACTAAAAAGTGTTGACTGGAAGACGGCTTCAGGGGGGACAATATGATTGGTGTGATGCCCGATAAAAAAATATATCAATACAGGTTCTAAAAAGGTTTTTAAACTAGGACAGGGCCAATGTTTTGGGGGATAAAGGGAATAAAAAGATTATGACTCATGGGTTGCCACAATAATTAGATGGGCTGGGGGAAATTTTTCAGTGGCAGTTAGAAACTGGTCAGCGGAAACGTTGGGCCTGGAACGGTTGAATCTTCCTGAAGGCAGTGCACTTAAGTTAAAAAAAAGAAAAGACTAAATTTTTTTTAAAAACCCAATAAAAAAAATTTTTTGCAGTGAGTACTAAAATTATTTTAATATGTAAAAAAAACATTATTTTTCTTTATTGTAATAGACAATCTGTTCCTTTTGATTCATTTTTCCCAATTACGAAATTTGTTTTTAGATTAAAAAATATCTTTTTTTTATTTTTTCTCCGGTTTATCTAAACGAAAATTTAGTGTTGTTTATTTGGACTGTACTGTACGCCAGGGTAGAAAAGGTAACATCTGGCAATGACAGTAAATTACTTTTTCTAGTGCCACCAGATTGCTTAGCTACGTTACCCCATCATTAATAAAAATAATTACGGGAGACTTCCAGATGCGGCTATCATCACTTGCCACCAGTAGTTAACAAATAAAATATTTTTCCAATAAACTTTCAGTGTTTCGCCCCAAATTCCTACCGACTTTCTGTCCTTGTGGGGGTTTTGCACACAACATACCTACCCCAAAACCCTTTGTGGGGTTTTGTGACAACCTTTTCGACTACTAATCCCTTTGGGGTTTTTTGCCAAAAAATCACACTTAACGAATATGATCCTTGTGGGGTTTTGACCAACTTACTGACAACCAATCCCTTATGGCTCGCCTAAACCTCCTCTAAAAAAATTTGTTTGTTGCCCCAATGAAAATGACTACCGACCCTTTAAAGGGTTCGGCCACAATACGACTACCGATTTCATGTGGTTCACCCACAGTACCAAATACTGATCCTCGGGGTTTCCCCCAAACTTACAAAATCCTGTTTTCGGTTCCCCAAAAAACATTCCCCGAAAAAACGCCCCATAACCTCCCAGTGGTTACCTTCCAATACCAAATTCCAACCTTTTTGGGGTTTCGCCCACAATTTTGTTTCGAAAGCTAAAGAAAAAAAATTTAAATTTTTTCATCCTTTAGGGGAGAAAGGGGAATGCCGAACCCTGAATGGGGATGACTAAAGTTATTTTGGGGTTTTTTGCCCAAACTGTAAAAGGGAAGAAAAAAAATTGAAGACAGCTAAACAAATCATTAGACAGAGGGCAGAAAAAAGCATTAAAATAATCGAGGATTCAATAAAAGGCAAAAATGTGCAATAATAAAAATAAAGAATAGGATAGAACATGACTTTAAAAAATTTGTGAAGTGAATGAGAAGACGTGAGGCTCATGTTTTAAACTTTCGAAACATACAGAAAAATATACAGATTTCATCATGTGTGACGAAAAAGGGAACTGTCAGTGTTATTGTAAAAAACAGGGAATGTCAAAAAAATTTAAAAAATTTTGTTGTGCACTAGGTCATAAGGACCCCTTTTTGTTTCCTAAAAACCCCAACCCAAAAAAATGCATGCCGTGGGATGTCCTTTACTAGCTCATTCTCTAGCTAAAATAAAAATTTTGGGAAAAAATTCCCTTACCATCATCAAAATTAAATTCTTCTGCATGGTAATGTCTCAAGATTGATTTTTTTGAGGTATCAAATTGGACAAAATTTCATAAAGTCCCAAACATTGTTCAATACGGGACCCCCTTCCCTTTCTAAAGTCCCTTTTTATCCTGACAAAAAATTTCTTTTTTTTATTTTTGAAAAAATTTTTTAGTGTATACAAAATGGGTGCACTGTACACACACTTTGGTTTAACGAAACATGATTTTCTCCTTCTTATCTCGTAAAGAAAATGACCTCTGGCTTAACTATTTTACTTAACATTTTACTTACAATTTATTTGAAAAACTTCAATTTTTAAATTTGGGGCTCAACAACTTCCATGATTTCAATTGGATAAAGGTTTTATCCCCTTTTTGATGGCAGAGCTTTTTAAAAGTCGGAAAAGAACTTATAGAATATAATCAAATGTAATGGGATGTGCTCTGCGTGAAGTTTTGCACATAAACTTCTTGCACTGGGAAACCGTTTTGACTTGATGTACTGTTGTTTTTGTTCAAATCAACGGGAATTTTCTTGAATTTTTTTTGTCGTATTTTATTGGTAGTTTTTTAAAGAAGGAGTTTAGTTTGGGGCATTTTCATCAGGCGCATACCAAAGCGTGCCAAATAAAAATTCCAAATCACGTTCTGATATGTCGTTTTCAAAAACATCATCACCACTTAAGGATATTTGTTGTATAATTTTTATACTCTTCTTTGCACACCTGGCCCTTTTTTGTAGCTAGCTGGACACCTGAATTGTTTCATTCTGTAACAAATACAAAAGGGAACTTATTTTACAAGTTAAATATATATGACAGACTATTAACAAAGTTATTTCTTAAAAAATAAAAAGAAAAATTGGAAAAACTTATTTTCTTTTAATTTATTGCCCCTCAATTTTTTCTTGGACACAAAAAAAATAATTCTTGAGGGGAAAGGAAATAACATTCTTTTTGAATTTTTACTAAATTATATAGACTTCGGAAAAAGTCTATACATAGGACAAAACCCCCAAATCCAAACAAAACCTGATGCACAAAATTTTTGTAACCAATAAATCTGCACAAAATTTTGGGCCAACTCAACAATTAAGTCTGGATCCCTCTATTAAAAGAACTAAAAAAAAAAAATTTAGGGAGAAGAGGAAACCTTTTAAAGGCTAAATAAGGGGGCCCAAAAGTGGGGGGTACCTTTTTTTTTAAAATTAAACCAAACCTGACCCCAAATCACATGCAAAAATTAAACTATTAAATTTTTAAATAAAATTTCAAATCAATCTTATTTAACAGAGTGTTTCCCAAATTCAAGCATAGTTCCCAGGTTTCAAGGGAAAATTTAAAAAATTTTCCCTTTGAACTCTTTTAGTGCTATGCCGCATGACCTATGGATATACCCAAAAGAGCAAGATTTTTGTGCAAAATTTTTTGGTAAATCTCTTATAATTTTTATTTGTTGTCTATTTTAAACCCTTTATGTTTGTATGTAAAAAAATAATTACGAATACCCTTAAACGGAAAAAAAACACACATATTTTTTTTTTATAAAAATTATAATTTTTAATTTTAAATTTTAAAATATTTCTGTAATTATGAATAAAAAGGAGTACCTAAATTTTTTTTCCCTATCCACTGTAAAGAGCTTTAAAAAAGAACCATTTATTATTTTTTTCAGTTCATTTTATAAAAAAATAAGGAGATGGGGGAAATTTAAAAAAATATTCCCTTCTAAAATTGTTGAGAACTTTTGAAAATATGCTTTGAACAAAAAACCAAACTATTCAATATATTTTAAATGACATTGCACTGTTTTATTTCTTAAAATGTTATTATAATAACAAATTTTTGAAGAAATGAGGTTTTTTTGGGTTTTTAAAGCATCCTCTTCACAAAAACAGCTTAAAGGAATTTCGCATGCAAAAAACAATGAATTAATTTATTAAACCGAACAAAAAAGTTCAAAATAAATGTTTTACAAAAAAACAAATTCATTTTTTAAAATGTTTTTCTGTAAATAAAATTTTTTCAACTCTGAAACAAAAAAAAGAATTCACTAACTTCAAAAAAACAAACAAAACAACAAAACATCGATTTCCTTCATGTGAAAAAAATTTTAAAAAAGTCGCTTTGGAACCAATGGCCTATTCTTTTAATCATTTGAAATAAAATCATAAATGTGGCCAGGAAAAAAAACAAACCTCGTATGTTGAAAGTGTGTGTTTTATTTTAAATTTTTATATAAATTATAAATATATAAACGCAGCACCAAAGGGATTAATATTAGTACAAAATTAAACCATTCATTTTTTAATTCCAATTTATTTTTTTTTTTTCCATGAAATTGCACCAGTTAAAAAAAGAAAGAAAAAAAACAATTGTTTATAACATGACAATATTTACTAAAAAATCTGCAACAAAAAAATGTGTTATGATTTCAATCAAACAAAAATACTTTAGAAAATTTAGAAAAAGTCAAAATAAAAATTTTAAATTTTTCGCATTTTTTGGGGTTATTGTCATCCGGAAGCACTGTCCTCAAGCATACATATTGACCTTTTAAATTTTAAAACTAAAGGGAAAAACGAAATCTTTTGAATAATCAACCCCGCAAACATGTGAGGCCCCTAGCGTTAATTGCACCGGGGCAAAAGAATCTTTGGGCCCCCTCCTCATTTGATCCAAAACCTGAGAAAAGTGGGAATGAACCAGAAATTTTTTTCCCAACCTAAGTTACACCCCATTTTACAAAAGTAAAAACGGATGGCAATAACATTTCAGAATGAAAATTGGGTAATAAATTAAATAAAACTTAAAAAATAGAACAACGCAATAACATAACACGAAAACAATAAATACATTTAAAAAATTTTATTATCTTTGAGCATTTTCCCCTTTAAAATATTTTTTGCAGAGATTTTCCCATGATATCCAGAAAAAATTATCGCTGACCAAAAATTTTTCATATTCGATTCAGCAAATAAACAACAAATTGGCATTAAAAAAAAAAGAAAAAAAGAAGGCAAAACAAATAAAACATTTTTCAAAACGCCCCTTTTTTCGCATATAGGGGCAGTAAAATCCGTATTTCCTGCTGAATATACCTAAAAACTGCACAAAACTTAATTTTGGTGGCCATTTAGTTTACAAACCCCAAAGATGCAAACCGTTTTTCCCCAAAATAGAAAAGTGATGAGCCTCAGGCTTTTTTCACCTTTGCAGTATTTAACATCTGTTTTTTAGAAAAAAACCCCTGAAGACCCTTTTTGGGGGCCTCACTTTTTTTATAACAGAGCATAACCCTATAGAGCAACACGTTTTCAGTCGACTGTTCACTTTTGTTTATTTTTTCTTTCCCCGTATTGTTTTTCTGAAGAATCTATGTATTTTTGTTGTAATGGGTTTAGCAAACAATGGAAAAAAAGCCTACAATGTTTTTTAATTGTCTTTTTACTTAAATATTCCCTTGTATGCTGCAGGCCTATTTTTTTAAAGGATTGTGGTTTTTACTAAAGTTACATAATTTTTATAAACATACAAATAGTATTGTTGTATGTTATTAGACTCCCCTCAAGTTATGCTTTGTTAATAAAAACATTTTTTGAACTTCTTCATTTATTTCAATCAAACAAAAAAAAAATTAATGCATGCACTGTGAAAGTAAAAAAACTAAATGGTATGAGGTGCAGAATTTTTTTAACCTTGTTTATTTCCTTTGGCGGGAAAAATAAGAAATGGGGTTGGAATCCTTTTAAAATTATCCCCTTCAAGTCGGAAATGCTTTAAAGTTATGCTACATATTCACACCGCACAGTTTGGTCCTATTGCAGTGTGAAACTCCGCTCGGCACTCCCCGAATCTCTAAGATTATTACTTTTGTTTAAAACATTTCATGTTTTTTATAACAAAAATTTTTCTTTACACCAGTTTTTTTTTTTTTTTAGTTTTTTACATTTTGTCATGAAAATTTTAAGGCCCTGTGGGGGCAAAAACATTTGATCAGGGGACCCCCCATAAATAAAATTGTTAATTTATTAATGGCACACCCTTAAAATTTTTTAATTTTTTTCCATCATTTTTAAGTATAAAAATGTATTTCTTGTTTTAATGTTCAGCTATGCCCCCAAAAAAAATATAAACCCACTGAATTAACGGGCCTAAACATCCCCCAACTTCCCCCTTACCAAAAAACATTGACACAGGTCCTGAACTCTGAAAATTCGCTGAATCAATGTTTACCTTTAAATCAAAAAAAAACCCCCCGTCAAAGAAACGAAAGTTTTTTGTCAAAATAACACCTTGAAAAAGCACCATAGATTTTCCCTTTGACACCAGAAAACTCACGCCCCATTTTAAAAAAAAAGAGTACATAAAAGAAATTTTTTTTTGTTTTTGTTAAAAAAAAAGCCCTTAAAACATCTAAAACTAAATTTTATTATTTTTTTTATACTAAAAAAAGCAAGCTTATATTTTAGTTCTTTTTCAAGGAGTATGTTGAGTTAAAATTGTTTTTGGGGCTTGAGTGTGGCCTTTCTTTGAGCTAAAAAATATTTTTGTGTCACATTTTTTTATTTTTAAATCCCCCAATAAAAACATTGCTTTAGCTAAATTTTTTCCCCCCCAAAATTTTCTTTTAGATAATTTTTTGAAAGACCCCAAAAAATTTGCTTTTATAAGATTTTTTTTTAAAAACATTCACGGGTTTCTTTTTTTTAAAGTGTTTTGTGGAAAACATTTTTTGTTTGTGAAAAAGTTGCAAAATTTTACAAAAAATGGCCAAAAACTTTGTTTCAATAGGTTGGCAAACATTTCAGTAACTATGCCTTTTTTGCCACCTTGAAAATATGTTTGTTGAAAAAATGTTGAAAATTTTTAATTTCCTTTGGGAATTTGTTTTCATCCGCGGAAAACTTCTTTTTATCAAAAAAGGGGTTTTTTATTGTAGTGAAAAAAAAAATTTTTTAAAAAAATCTTAAATTTGCGACAAATTTTTTATTTCAGGGGTTTTTTTTTTATGCTGAAAAAAATATAAACGGTTTTGGTAAAAATAATTTTTCACAAAAAATTTTTCTTTTTTTTACGCAAATCAAACTTACCCTAATTGCTTTTTTCTGCAAAGTTCGTAATTTGCTTTAAAATTTGGGAGTTTTTTGGCCTCTTGAAGCCTGCTGGCCGTCACTTTAATGGGCAATAGGTTAATTCGGTATTTGTGTTTAATATTTTGTTGCATATGATGATCGTGTAAGGCCCTAATCGCGAAAAAAAAATTTTCTTTTTATCTCGGAAATATTTGAATAGGCCAAAAATTTTTCAAATTTGTATTCATAAAAAAAAACACATCAAAATAAAAAAAAGATGAAAAATCCCTTTTAAATTACGGAAATATGATAAAATTCTAAAGAAGTGCTTTGGTTTCTTCAACTTTTTTGGAAAAATACGTTTTTTCGCGAAAAAAAAACAACTCGTGAAAAAAACCCCAATTCTATACCCTTTTAAGCAAAATTTCCAAATTTGTTTGGGGGCAAGAAACTGCATAATACCAATAACTTACATTGGGGTCCCCCTTTGACCGTGACGAACCCAGAAGACATAGATCTAATTCAGCTGTGAGCCATGGAACTTATCCATAAAGATAAAATTTTTTGGGGGGGGAAAGCATTTTTTGGTTTGGTTTTGTGGGGTAATTTTAGGGTTTCAAAATCATTTTTTTTATTTTTGGGTGTTTTATTATGATTAACTAAAATTTTGGAAAGTATTTCGACTAGGGTAAGTCACCCTCTTTGTAGAAAACTATGTTTGATACCAAACCATTTTGTCTAAAATAAGTCCCTAGATCACAAAAACCCAGTTTGGTTTAAAAAGGGGCCCACTTTCTTCAAAAGTGTCTACGTTTTTCTGTTATCTGTTTGTAAAATTTTTTAGTTTTGAAGGAATTGAGAAGACTTTTTTTGACAAATTATTGTTAAAAAAACTAAGAGGTAAGTAGGTTTACCAATTTAATCTTTTTTTATTTAAAAATTTTAAAATAACTGTTAATTGGCTTTAATTTCTTTTAAATTTCTTTATTTCGAGCTTCCAGCAAAAATCCAAACCAAAACCATAAGGTCCGTTCAATTTTAGGGTATAAAAAAATTTTTGGGCCCCAAAGTTTGATAACCCATAAAAAACATAGCCATACATTTTTTAGTGTTTGATAGCATGTTTGATGACCCAATGAACTCTAAAATTTCAGGCTACGATTTGAAACAGCAGCTATAATTTTACTGACTGTAGACATTGGGCAAATATTTGTTGAATTATTTTTCAATCCCAAAAAAACCAAAATTCTTACTCCAGAAGACTTACGGCCGCCTGGATGCTGAAAAAAAAGGGGGAATCATGAACGCTCTAGTAAAATTTTTGGCATCCCGCAACAACTTTGGCATACAAGGCTTGGGGAAACCCCCCATTGAAGACAATGGGTCCACAACCTGTCTGTAGAAGCCAAAAAACATGCTTGCAATTGGATCAATGTCTGGCAAAAAAATTTCCGGTAAGTAGAGAAATCTTAAAGCTGTGCAGCGTTTGTAAAGATCTTCTTTTGGAAAACAAGTTTCCCAAAGGGAATCCTGGAAACAAAGGGCTGAATCTTTTCTAAACGCCCCCACAAATCAGCAATCGCAACCAAAAAAAACTTAGAAAGTCGGGGCAATGTACTGAAGAATTTATCAGATCAGGGTTACTGAATTAAAGATACTTTGAAAAAAAACAACTTAACTGGGGTTTTTAACCAGACGAAACGCATTTTTCCCTTGGCCCTAAAAACAGGAAAGTGTTAGCATTAAAGGCCAAAAAAATTTTTATAAGTGAAATAAGGGAAGTGAAAGGAACTATTTTAACATGAGCCTTTAATTTTAACATTGTTGCCTAACGTCTGTACAAGTTAACCCCGATGCAATTGCTCCAATTTTAGTAATATTTCCGCAGAGATTGCCCAACTGATAAAATTACCGTTCCTGATGACTGGGTTTAATCTAATCAGCAAGGTTTGGGTGACATGGAAAGGTTTTTATGAGTATTTTGCCACATTTTTACAATGGCTTTCAAAAAGGGCAAAAAATATTTCCCGAATTTTTTTTTGGAGGGCCCATACAACCACCACCTCCCTTGAGGGGTTTTCTGTGGAAAAAAAAAAACATTTTTTTTGGTTTCACTGCCACCTAACTGCACCCTATAATGCACCATTAGATTTTGCATTTTTGGGGCCTTAAAAAAGGTGGGGCATAGCTTTAAAGGAAAGGGCGACTGACTGCCGAGGAAAAAGGTTTTACAAAATTCAATTTCTTTACTTTTTAAAAAGTCATTGAAAAACTGAAAATTAAAACATTATCAATGGTTTAAAAGGTGGGGCCTTTCACCTTCAATCCGAATCTTTTTGATTTTTTAAAAGTGATATTTTTAACCAGAATTTTTGCACGAAAAAAGAATCTTAAATTTCCCAGTTGACACATCTCAACCCCATCTTCACCAAAATTTTGTGACATAGCACAAATGAAACCCCGTCGTGATTTTGAACTTTATAAACGCAGATTATTAAAAAAACTTCAACAAAAATACAAACATTTACCCCAGACTCTGGAAAATGAGTCACAGCCAGACCATGTTTTGGAAGAAAGCTAAAGCCAATTTTAAAAAAAGAAAACCAAACGGGTAACCTGGGCCCACTGATTCACAACAAGTACTACGCCTACAAAAACCCCTTGTTTGACTAGTTGAGACAAGGGAACAACGGGAAAAAGAAAAATACAACCCCGAGCCCCTCTTTAAGGGCCCCCGGGGATTAAAAGTAAAAAACCCTGAAAAAATACAAGGCAGGAAAAAAAGCAAAGGGTTCCCTGGTACAGATGGCCAAATTTCCTTCACCTTTAAAAAAAAAAATTTTTTGGGCCGAACCCCAAACAAAAACCAAGAAAAAGGAAAAAACCAAAATAAACTCCCAGCGTAGTTAAGAAAACAGTGGAAAATTTTTTGAAGAGAAAAAAAGAAAAGAAAAAGAAAAAGGAAAATTTGGAAAAGGAAGAAAAAAAAAAAGGAGGGAACAAAAAAAAAAATAAACCAAAAAACTAAGAAAAAATTGATTTTTGATGGGAAGAAAGGGTTTTTGCAAAGTATCAAAAAAAAACCATCAGAAAATTTTGTAAGAAAAGACAACTTGGATAAATGTGAGTTGCAAGAATCAATACCTTTACAAGTGACCCCAAAAAGAAACATTTTGATTACTTCGTCGAAGAAAGTGACGGGTATGGGTGCTCTGTTCAACTTCACCTTTCCCAAAAAGGGTTTTGTTTCTGTGCAACCCCTTAGGTTAAGTAAGAGAAAAGAAATTGAAAAAAAATTTATTTTTAAGTCTTGTAAAAAGTTTTAAATAACTTTTTTTTTAAAAATTAATTTTCCCTGTTTTTTAAAATTCTGTAAATCTAAGGAATGGATATAAAATACCCCTTTTAAACGTCAAACTTACATAAAAACCACACTTCTTGGAGGTAGGCCTGGGCGTTATTTTATTTGGAATTTGCATTTCCCCTTACCACCAAAAAAATTTTGGAACTTTTTGCTTGAAAGGGGCTAAAATTGCTGTTTTTTCACGGTTTGTTTTTATTCCCGGAATAACGATTTTACCGAAAAACAAAAAACCAATTCTAAACTTTTTTTTTTGGGTAATTATGCATTTTTGCCACCTACGGATTTCAAAATTCTTCTCCCCAAACTTAAAAACGTCATATTTTTATGAAACATATTTTTTTTCGGCGGGGAAAGTCTTTTATTACGAAAACAAAAAGAAAAAGGGATGGGAATTTAGGTTATTCGTAAGTAAACCAAATTGGGCTTTTACTAGAATGTTTTATTAATTTTCACAATATTATGAACATTTAATGTATTTTATAACAATTCACATACATTTTTTATTTGTATTTTAAAAAAGATGTTTTTACAAATATTTTTAACTTCACGCAACACTTCTGATAAATGTTTTTTTCTTCACTAAAAAACCCAAAAGCACTGTTCGTCCCAAACTCTAATTCCTATCCCCGTTCCCCCAAACTATCCTATTTCAATGCTAACCAAATCCGCTTTTATACCTTTAACACTTAGCCCATGTACAGAAAAAAGGAAAAAAAAAATAAACAAATATTTTGTTTGAAAAATAATTTAGCAAAAAAGAACAAAGTTATGCCCCTTTTTGGGATTTTCTTTTAGAATTTAGCTTAAGTTACGATAAAATATTTTTCTTGATTTCCATGGTATTTGGAGAAATCAATGTTCCTGTGGTGGAAGGGTAGAACTGAATGGCCGATGGTGGAAGAGAACCAAGGAAGCTGAAAAAATTATTTATATATATATATATATATTGCATATAAAACTTGAATGTTAATAAACATACATTTATTCTACTAAACTTAAATGTTTACACTCAAATCGTAAGAGATAAGTGGATTACCTTAATACTTAGGTGGATATAACCTAGCAGCCGCAACGAAGAATCTGTGGATCCGCTCACCCCGTGGATACTTTCGCTTAAACTGGTATTCAGCTAAGTATCCACAATAGTGTTCTTTGCTAACCCCGTAACGTGGCACTGTGGCTCGTACTTCTCGCCACGAGCGTTCCACGGTGTTTGTGTGTGCTCCAGTATCGGGGTCAACAAAGTACACGGAGTGGTTTCACCGTGAAGTGGTCGAAGCCTTGTTGTTGGAGGTTTTTGGTACGCCTTCCAGCAGTCACTCATTATGGTAAGTACCAGGAAATACCCAATCGTGCAGGATTGCTAGAAGGGTGGTGGCATCGCGGGTCTCTACAGGAATGTAGAAACTCTTGTTACTTCCCCTTTCGATGCCACCAAACACCCATTGACCCTATAAAAGAACATTATATTATAATGATTTCAAAATAGTTTTAAAATAACTTAACTTAACATGAGCTGACATACTCTAACTTAAAATGAACTATAATAACATAACATATACTTAAACAAAATTATAGATTTGCGATAAAATAAATTGTCTAGCCGGCTTTAATATATGAGAATTCGTGTTCTATGATTAATAGTTTGTTTTTGTAATGCTCGTGTAGTAGCCACTATTCGAAAACTGCATTAGATTTAAATTTCTGGCCTCCGGGACGGCCTGCCGGCCGTCCCTTCGGCGTTTAGATATGAGAATTCGTGTTCTATGATTAATAGTTTGTTTTTATAATGTTCGTGTAGTAGCCACTATTCGAAATTTGCGTTAGATTTGAGTTTCTGGCCTCCGGGACGGCCTGCCGGCCGTCCCTTCGGCGTTTAGATATGAGAATTCGTGTTCTATGATTAATAGTTTTGTTTTTTATAATGTTCGTGTAGTAGCCACTATTCGAAAATTTGCGTTAGATTTGAGTTTCTGGCCTCCGGGACGGCCTACCGGCCGTCCCTTCGGCGTTTAGATATGAGAATTCGTGTTCTATGATTATAGTTTGTTTTTATAATGTTCGTGTAGTAGCCACTATTCGAAATTTCCGTTATATTTGAGTTTCTGGCCTCCGGGACGGCCTGCCGGCCGTCCCTTCGGCGTTTATATATGAGAATTCGTGTGTGTAATTATTAATTAGTTTTTGTAATGATGATATAATGGCCGCTATTTGAAATTTGCGTTAAATTAGAGTTCCTGGCTTGTTCCTCAAATGTAATTATATGATAAATCGTATTTTGTTCAGCTATATTATGATAGTAAAAGTTACGTAACAATAATGTTATTAATATTAATTAATTACCTGAATATAACGGCCACGATTGTACTTGGATCGACCAAACTTCGCTTCGTCTATCTCGACGATTTTGCCGGGTCCACCTATCCTTTCGCTGCTACGTAGAGCGTCGTCGATCAATACCTCTCGGCAGAAGGAATACCAATCGACGACGCTGTGCGCTGATAATCCCAGTTCCTCTTGCAAGATGTGCTGGCGTGGAGGATTTTGGAGAAGCATAAAAGCCACAAATCTCCATAGCTTCTGGATTGAAATGTGTGTTTTTTCAATGAATGTTCCTTCACGCGCAGACACTCTGCAGTCACACTTCCTTGGCCTCTGTTTCCTCTTCGAGATGGGTTTCAAACAACGAAAGTATAGTGTTTGCCTATTCAGCTTCAGTTCGTTCTCACCACAATCAGGACACATAATTGATTTCTTCAAAACACCGTGTGCAATCAAGAAATCTAATATTCTATCGTAACTTAGAGCAATAGCTCCAAAAAGTAAAATACCACAAGGGCCTACACAATCCATTTTATTTTAGCTCACTGTAAGTACTGTACACTGTAAAAATGGCGTGAATTCAATAACGCTTAGTGGAAAATAATATTTTAATTTTGAAATTAATAAAAACAGGTGATATAATTAAAATTATATTGCAGCTTCCCCAGGAGGCAAAATAGTAGCAAAATATAAAAATAAACTTATTAATGATGAGCCACAATAAAACGATTCATATAGGCAGTGGCAGTGGCATCAATATGACATTGGAACAGTGGTATCGTACCAAATTAAATGTTACTTTGTAAACATTAAACAGGTACTTCGTAGTGTATTGATTGATTGGTAAGAATATAAATTCAGCTTTATTTAATTGTCATAAAATAGTTGTATAAACATCATTTTAACATACAAATAAAATAAATGTATGTGAATTGTTATAAAATACATTAAATTGCTTCATAATATTGTGAAAATTAAATAAACATTCTAGTGAAATCGTCCTATATTAGTGTTTACTTACGCACATAACCTCAAATTGCTTCATAATATTGTGAAAATTAAATAAACATTCTAGTGAAATTGTCCTATATTAGTGTTTACTTACGCACATAACCTCAATTCCAGCATCTCCTTTTTCGTTATTTTTCGTAATAAAATGACATTTCCGCACGAAAAAAAATATGTTTCATGAAAATATAGATCGTTTTTAAGCTAGTGGAGAAGAAATTTTGAAAATCCGTGAGGTGGCAAGAAAGTGCATAAATACCGAATTATTAAACTATCAAACACTGGGTGACTTACCCTATTACAAATATTTCTCGAGATGTAACAGAAAAAACTACTGTTTGCCCATATTTCGTTAGCGAGCATTACGTGATCATTATGAACAGCGTCAACTAACCACAACGGCCTTATATTTTCACCAGAGGCCAAGCACCTAGAATGTAATGCAAATCTCGAATTTGTTAAGGCATTTTTGAGGTGAGTAGAGAATGTACAGTTACCATATAACAACTTTGACTATACCACGGCCTAGATTATTATCACCTTTGTTGTATGGTGTGGGCCTCAGAGTTCAGACTGAAAAATAAATTTTCTTTACACACACTTCTTCAAAATCCCCTAGAGTTTTGTCCCTTACAATTAGTGGACAGTGAACTAGGGATGAGCATCGATAGTCAATGTTTTCAAACCATCGATGGTTTTATTCCGATGATCGATGTTTATTGCATCGATGTTGAGCTACCGATGGTTTAACTACATCGGTTTCTGGATTGATGCCGTCTAGGCATCTTAATTATATTAATAAAATAAGTCCTCACAAACAAATATAACCACACCTTTAATCTCTATCTCCAAAACTCTCAACCCAAACAATATAACAATTACTATACATTATGGTTTCAACATATGTTTAAATAAATATTAATTAACAACACATCTCTCCTTCTTTTTCAAATAAGTTCAATTTTCACGTAATAATCAGCATGCATCTATTTCGGTCAACTACTCCACCATTCCTCATTCTTATCTCATAACGACGTGGTACTCCTTTTATTTTCCGAACAATTTTTCCATACTCTCCTCTATCTTTCACCCATACAACGTCTCCCTCTTGAAGTTCTGGCAAGTCTTTGGTTTTATGTTTTAAATCAAAAATTGTTTACACCTGTTCTTTCTTCGCTCGTCATTCTTTTTGAACTCCTCCAGGTCAGGCCATTTCGGTTCTAAGTTTATTGGATGTATTGGTAAAGATCCCCTAATTTGTCGCCCCATCAATAATTCACAAGGGCTGTATCCCAGCTCTGTTTTAGTGGTACGGTATGCAAGTAAACCCAACTTCATATATCTCCTTTTAAGATTATTCTTTTTGCTATTTTCACGATAGCCTCCGCAAACCCGTTACTTTGGGGATACTTTGCACTACTAGGTACATGTACTATGTGAAATCCCCAAACTTTAGCGAACTCCTTCATTTCGAAACTGTAGACATTAGTTCCTTGGTCACATCGTACAACATCGGTAATGCCAAACAATGCAAATAATCTTTTTAAGTATTTCATGGCTGTATTCGATTTTAAATCACACTTTTTGTACATCAATATATCTAGAAAAATAATCTCCTAAAACCCGATACCAGGATCTATTAACCTTACAGTAATCAAGACCCAGTACCTGCCAAGGTCTCTGAGGAACCGGAGAAGGCATCAGGGGTTCCAGTGGTTGTGTTCTCTGTTCTATGCAAGCTCTGCACTTTGAAATTTTATTTATTACATCTTGATTTATACCAGGCCACCATACGGTGCCCTTACCTCTCCACAATGACTTCTTTTGACCACCATGTCCTTCATGTATTTTCTCTAAAATTTCATTGCGTAATTTGAAGGGAATAACGACTCTATGATCATACATCAAAACTCCATTATTTATCCAAAATCCATTCTTAAACCGACTGCACTGAACACACATTGTAGGAATTTCTGACGGCCATCCCCAGGGCCGCCCAGAGCCAGGCCGGGCCCCGGGGATGAGACCCGACTGGGCCCCCCCCCAAACCTAGTTGAACGAAAATTCCCGAAAATCTGATAACTCATAAACTGGGATGTGCAATAGTGAACACTCATGTTATTGACACAGGAAGGAAGAACATGAAAATGGTTTTAACAATTAAACTTAGTTTTTAATTATTTACAATAGAACTGTTAGTTACAACATAACTTTTCTTGCTTTCATATCTGCAAAGTTTTGGATTACGTGGTCGAAATCAAGAGTTTTTGCAAGTTTTGAATCTATGCTTAACAGTCCCGAATCAGATAATCGTTGTTGACCCATAGTAGATCTTAAACAATTCTTAATTCGGCTCAAAACACTAAATGATCTCACGGCCTGAGCAACGGATACTGGTAGGCAACAGAATATGCGAAGAGCAATGCACACATTGGGGAAAAGATTTGTCACATTAAGGGACACGAGCTTGTTCAAAAGTTTTGCTGGTTTCAGCGACGTATCTGAGATGTTTGATTTACTAACAGTTTTCAAGTAAATCATTTCATCAACTAGATCCCTGCTTACATCTGAATTGTACTCGTCGGCGAATCTTACACAACTTTCTGTGATCGTCTTCTCGTCCATTTCGTTATACTTCCATAAAAATGAAAATTTCATTTCGATTTCTCTCAGTGCTGTGAACCTCGTTTTCAGGTTGGCCACCAAAACATCAATTATTGTGTAAAAAACTTGTTTTGAAGCGTTCTCCGGGGATAAAATCAACATTACATCTTCTGTAGCTGTTTCCTCGTGAAAAGTCTTCCTCTTTCTTGCACGGGAAGTGGGGAGTTCCGGTTCAATACCATAAGCATTTGCAACATGTTTGCATTCAGACAATATCTTGTCCCAGTTATTCCTTAAGGCACTTAAATCATCAATTAGGCTCTCTATATTACTACTCTCAACATCCAAAGTAGCGTCCATAGTTTGAAGTACCAAGTTGACTTCTGTAGTTGATGGGTACCAACACTTTCACCCAAATTGACGCCATGAGGATGCACTTGAAGGTGTTAAGATATTCTAAAAGCCCATTGATTGTGGCTCTGGTTTCAACAGTTACGTTAAGATTCAACAATGATGAAACTGCCTCAATGATTTTGCCTATGTGTGCCACTATTGGTTTCACACATTCTACTCTAGCACTCCACCTCGTATCTGACAATGAGTGCAGTGAAGATCCTACTATCTCTTTCAGAAGCTCCCATCTTTTCGGGCTGCAACTGAATAAATTGTATAGATTCTGAACAACACCAAAGAAAGTCTGTGCTTCAGTACAACTCTCAGCAGCGCATACTCCACATAAGTTCAAACTGTGGCATCCACAGGGTGAGTACACAGCCAGGGAGTTTAATTTTAAAATATCAGCCTGAACACCCTTATACTTGCCACTCATATTACTGCCATTATCGAATCCTTGTCCTCTACAGTCATCTAAGGATATGTCATATTTTTTAGGAACTTCTTTGATTAGATTTGCGATGTCTTCTCCAGTTTTTTCATTGCAGTCGGAAAACTCCGAAAATCGTTCATGGATTTCATATTCTTTTACGTCTTCTTTGAAAATAATGTATCTAAATACAAAAGAGGTCTGTTCTACATGACTTGAGTCTGGTGTAGCGTCAACCATAATAGAATGGTATTTAGATCGCTTGAGTTCGCCCACAATAACTTTCCTTACATAATCAGCACAACTTGCCATGAACTCGTTTTGAGTTCTCCAAGACAAATAATGCACTTGCATTCTCTTATTCGATTCTTGAGATTGCTTAACCTGATCTAGATGCTTTGCTAAAATAGGGTCATAATGACCTAAAAGTTCTAGCACACCCAAAAAATTGCCGTTGTTTGCATGAACCACCTTTTGAGTTTCCCCTCTAAAAGAGAGACCTCGCTCACTTAAAAATAAAGTTACGTGAAGGAGTCTGTGTAAGATCTGTTTCCAGGTAGTGATTTCATTCTACAACTGTTTTTCAATGCTACCAAATATAGTACCTCCTTTGTTAATATTTAATTCCAGATCTTTCCATTTTAAGTAACATTCTTTATGGCTAAGGCTGTTTTGGTGCTCAGGAATCTTTTCGTACAACTTTTTCCATTTATGTTCTTTTGGATACCCACTAACTGAGGTGAATTTGGATCGCACCACCTCTGCCTGAGTACAAAACAGCCGACAAGGAAAGCAAAACAAAGCCTGTTTCATTTCGCTCCAAACAAGCCAATCCCTTGGAACAACTTCATTATTGGGTAGTTTAAATTTAAGCAGAGATAAAGGAAATTGCCGTCCCGTTGAGTCTGCAGGAAACATGTTGGGATGGGCTTGGGGCCCCTTTGTGACAGCAGCTTCAACTTCTTTAGTACTAAGTTGTAACAAACTCAAATTGCCCAAATCAAAAACTTCTGGTTGGCTCAAAATGTTCGTAGACACTGTCTCATCCTGTTCGTCACGTTCTCCTAACTGTAATGGAGTTAAAAACTCGTCACTACTAAGTGAGGATAGCTCACGACCAACATTTGAGCTGTTGGAGGGTGTTTGTGAATTTGAAGTGCCCGGCAAGATGAAGGGATCATTTTCAATGTTAGTTTCTTCCTCTTCATTTGACACATTTTTCGGCTGTGTAAAAAAAACAGATAGCTTCTGTTGGCCTTTCTTTGCCTTCTCCTCTCTTTCACGCTTTTCTTTCCTCTTTACGGCCCCAGATTTATGTTGGTATTCCATTTTTAATTCTAAAAAAAAAAAAAAAAATAATAAATAAAAACCTATGTAAGCTAATTGATTAAAAAAAACTCGTTAGAAACAAAACAATTAATATAATTACAAAAAACAAAGACCATTTGCACTTAAAAACTTTCTTTCACCAACAGTTTCTATTGAAGCTATATCCAGTACAGTATGCTCAATATATATTTGTAATTCAATAAATTCATTACATAATCTTACTTATTTTATAGCATTTAATAATTGGATAGAACATAAAATAAAATAACAGACATGGTTAGCTACACAATAAAGCACTTCTCGAAATTGATCTGCGAATTGACGAATAATCTCTGCCAGAATACAAGATTAGAAGTAGGCCTATTATAACTACATATAGTTTTAAAGTTGTAGTTGTGAAAACATACCTTATTTTGTTATTCTCAATATCATCACATATAATCTTCAGAATCTTCTTAATTAATCACATAACAGCTATTAAAAAAGTAAACAACAGAATTAAAAAAACAACAACAGTCCTAAAAAAACAGTCCTAACAACAAGTAAATAACAGCTATTAAAAAAGTAAATAACAGAATAACACCAGAATAAAAAACAACAGAATAAAAAAACTGAAAGTAAACAACAGAATAACACCAAAGCTGTGTTCAACGTCCTATTTGAACTCGAACTGCCGAAAATTGCAATTGAAACCTGCGACGAAGGGTGTGGTGGGAATGGTAGTGTAGTGACTCAGGATGTAAACAAACAGACGCCGCGTCGCGCCAAGGTCAGTGTTTCTGCGAATCGGGTGGCAGTGGCCGATAGCGAGCTTCCGATCAGGTGGCGTGCCCGTTTCCGCTCCCACGCGCAATGTATTCCCGATATATTTTTACTAATTCTAGCTTATGCAAAGAAATAATTTCTTGCATATTGCCTTTTCCAAATGCATAATATTCCTTATAATAATTTCATAATTAAAACCGCAAAAAAATTCAATCTGTTGTAAAATATTTTAATGAAAGGATTTTTTTTAAATTTGCTAAAAAAAAAAAATCGCGGCCGGGCCCCCTTGGGCCCCGGGCCCCGGGGATTTTGCCCCCCCTGCCCCCCCTCTGGTCGGGCCTGGCCATCCCTTTATTATATATAAAGGGCCTTTATTATATATAAATCCTCCTTTGCCATTTGGATTTCTTCATCACCATCTTGGGCTATTTTTACTTCTTCCATTCGCCTGTCTGAAACATTTGGTTGTCCTACACACCTTACAAAGATTTCCATATCCTCTTCTTCTCTTAATTCCTTATCACTATTTTACAAAGGACTTCTTGAAAGAGTATCTGGTGTGTAGAATGCTTTTCCTGGAACATACTCCATTATATACTGAAATCTCATAAGCCGCATTCTAAATTTCTGTATCCTTGGCGTCAATTCACTTAAGGGCTTAGGCCCTAGAAGTGTCAAAAGTGGTTTGTGATCCGTCTGAATAATCACTTCTCCACCTATTAGAAACTCTTGAAACCGTTCACACGCCCACACAATCGCTAGTGTTTCTCTCTCAATATTGGAATATCTCTTCTCAGTGTCTGACAAACTACGGGATGCATACAGAAAAACGTTGTATGTTCATATACTACGTTTGTTTTTCCTTTAAAATACTCATTTAGACAACCTATTACATTATCATAGCTATTCAGTTCTTTGGAGGAGAGGTGATACCTCTTTAGAACGTCTTCTATTTCGTCTCCTAGAGTATAAATCAAAGTATTCACTTGGTAAATCTCTGGAGCTTCATTCAGCTTCGAAACAACTCTATATCGTTCCCAGCGTCTAAGCCAATTCTCCCAGTTGGGATTTTCCCAATCCAGTTTTTTGGGAGCATTTATAGGTAATGGACGAAATGTTATATCTTCTTTGTACCCCACACCTGACACCATGGATTGATGCCGTCTAGGCATCTTAATTATATTAATAAAATAAGTCCTCACAAACAAATATAACCACACCTTTAATCTCTATCTCCAAAACTCTCAACCCAAAACAATATAACAATTATTATATATCATATGGTTTCAACATATGTTTAAATAAATATTAATTAACAACACAGTTTCTCTTCTGCTGATGTCCCGATGATGTCATTGTTGCCAACAATCCCAGTATTTGTCATTCAGTCGCATTCTTTTTTATCGGTATCAGCCTTTTACTGAAGGAGTAGTTGTATTTACTGGATATCGTTTGTTTGGTTCTGTTGTCAATGACACAAGCTTATTGAAGTTAGTATTTATACAGGGTTGGGCAAAAGTCTGGAATATATTTATTAATTTCAAAACCATCGAAAGAAATGTAATGAAACTTTGCATTGATGTACATACCCAAGGGGATTGCCCATGAAGGGAGTCTTTAAAACTTTAAATGTAAGCCTACCTCGAGCTATACCTCATTTAAAGGTATTTTTTTGTAAAACACAAGGGTGCAAACCTGAGGTCAAAAGGATGACCCAGTCAGAAAATATAGCATATCAAAGAATGTAATGTCATATAAGTAACACTGCTTAAGACAAAGTTAAGATAGTTATTATGTATTGCTACAATTCTTCTAATTGAAAATGAGAAATTCTTAAACTATTTTAGGTAAAACTACTGTCAAAAGTGTTTAAAAAAGTTTCTTATTTTTGTTAAATAGCATAGCTATTTTTATAACGCAGTCGTTTGTTGCGATTGTTAACAATCAACAACATAATCAGCAACAGGGACCTGAAACTGTGTTAAATAAACAGCCGTATAACTGAGAAGAATTAGTAATATGACATTAAATTCTTTTAATCGCTGTATTTTGTGAAAGGGCCATCCTTTTGACCTCAGATTAGCACTTTTGTATTGTACAAACAAAGAACTTTAAAATGAGGTATAACTAGAGGTAGGCTTACGTTTAAAATTTTTAAGACTTCCTTCTTGGGCCATCCCCAGGATATTAAAAAAACAAGTAAAACATGTCCATATTTTTGAAGTTATACTTCTTTGCGCCCGTTAGACACTTTGGGATGGGATGTTGGTCGAGAAACCGCGTCACGCTGAAAAGTAAGAACAAATTTTTAAGAACTATCGATTAATCGATTGTTAATCGAAGAAATTTAATCGAAGAAATTACTGATAATGATAATATAGGTGTATAATATAATAATGAAGTCACGTATAATATATTGAAGATAAATATATTGAATAATATTGAAAAATGTCTTATATTTCATTTATATATCCTGTCTGTTTGTGTGCGTGAGTGGGTGTATGAGAATGGCCAAAGAAGTATAACTTCCACCGTGTGGTCCGACGCACACCCAATATTTTTTTTTGATATAGGGACATGTACATAACTACAAAGTTTCATTACTTTTCTGTAAATAGTTTTAATATTAATAAATCTATATTTATAAAAGAGAATGTTTGTATATATATATATATATATATGTTTGAAGTTTATGCGCTGCCAAACCATCCAACCGATTGCCATGAAACTTTAGGATGTTGTCCTGTATACTCCCGAGATGGTTTCTGTGAAGTTTGATGCAGATCCGTCCACAGGGTCCCACCCCACGGGCTCCTAAAGATCCCATGTTATTCAAATGGAGAATCTGAATTGTTTACAAAAAACATATGACTGTGTGTTTTAATGTAGTTTCACATGCCATAAGCAGTTTGAAGTTCTCACAACAACAGTACTGTATATGTTTTGATTTATTGTAGTTCTCCTTGAGAGTGTAGCACACACTACTTTTACTTGATCAGGTGATCTGTATTTGGTGTGAACCTTTTTTCCTCGGTAATTAAAACATGTGGTGAAACATGAAAATAAAAAATAAATAATTATTTGTTTTGCAGTTTACTTTTTATGACATGCCTCCTAAAAAATCTAATATTGGTAGAAGAAGCAAAAATGCTCGAATTATTTCAGCTATTAGGTTCTAAATCAAACTCAATATTATGACCGGCGAAGCGGGCGGGTACAGCTAGTATATTCTAAAATTTTGCTCAACCCTGACATTAAGCTCTTTGTGGCTGTATTTTCTGACTAGGTCATTCTTTTGACCTCAGGTTTGCACTCTTGTGTTTTACAAACAAATACTTTTAAAATAGGTACAACACGAGGTATGCTTACATTTAAAATGTTTAAGACTTACCTCATGGGCCATCGCCTGGCTATGCGATGTACCGGGTCTTGGACCGGTACAGTTTCGTTTTTTTCGTCGTTGTCTGCCAGGCTGCCTGAGATTCGCTTTTGCCTTGCGTTTCGCGTAGTTGGTGGCCGTTGGTTTCGATCCGTTTCGTTCCTGGTTCCAGCCTCGGTCAGGTGGTCCTGTCTGTTCAGTCTCTGCTGCCGATCAACTTGACGATGAGTGGCTAGACAAACTAAAACTCCAGGGTCCTTGAGTGGGACTTTCAGCCCTCAGCCTGCCGTCCGGGGGAACTTCGATATTCTCCACTGCTAGCCTGGCCTGAGGACCATGTTGGAGCCTGGAGTTGCCCGCTACCCGCCCTACATCTTTGGTGGTAGAAGTCTTCAGTCCTCAGGTCAGTTCTTTCCATCTTTTCCCGGCGGCTGAGCTGGGGGTGATTTATAAAAAAAACAAAAAAAAAATATATAAAAACAAAAGAAGAAAAAAAGTTTGTGGATATATTTGTGCCTAGGCCTAAAACTGTTTGGACAAAGTGAAGAAACAGCCATGGGGACATTTCAAACATTACAATTAAAAAAAAAAAGAAGAAAACGTTGATATTTATTGTTATTTATTTAATTAGTTTATTTTATTGTTATATTTTTTGGATTTTATATTTTGTTAGGTCCCTATGGTTAAGTTTTGTTGTTATTTATTGTTATGTTTAGGCCTAGTGATCGTTATTTATTTTTTTCGTCGTTAATTGTATTATTGATGTCCGGGGATAATAGAACGGTACCGTGTTATATATTTTTTTTAAATTGTTTAATTTTTAAACTCACCAAAAGGGGATTATTGTGCTTTTAGTTAACTTTAATTCGGAGCTGCCCAGGGATTCCGGCTTACTCCCTGGCCCGGTGGAATCAAGGGATGTGTGGGCTAAATTGCCGGGTGAAAGTGTTGTGATCCAAAAGTTTTCTAAATTTTCACTTTTATTTGGGGCTTAATATTTTTCTTACGTTTTGGGGTGTCTCAGGCTAAACTGCAGATAGGCCATACAGTTGATTAATTGTTAAATTTTGTTATTTGTAGAGTTTGTGGTATTTATAGCGTTTGTTATTATTGTGTAGTATCTTGGTAATTTTAGTGTGTTGTTATTTATTTAATTGCAAATTTATATTGTGGCCTTCTGCCTTTTATGTTGTGGCCCTCTGCCGTTTTTGATTTATTTAAATTCTGCTTGCTTGATAATAAAATTAGTTTTGCTCAGCTGCCGAGTGTTATTTTGACCCTCCAACTGCCACCCGTGATCTCATCGCTCGACTTGTTTTGAGCCATCCCCCGGTTGGCACGCTTCCCAGCTTTGGTGGGGGGGGATGGGTCTCAATTGGTAGCAGAGCGTGGTTAAAATTTCTGCCTTTAAGTTCCGAGTTCAACATCTTCTGGGTACCCCTAAGATGTTGAACTCGGAACTTAAAGGCAGAAATTTTGACCACCCAGCGACCAATTTTCCCGAGCTGTCGGGGATGGGCAAGAAGCCAAGACAGTGCCTGATTGTCCGTCTCCAGCAAGAACTCAGCGTGTTCCAAGAAACGCCGAAACTTGTCCGTACCAAAGACAACCGCCAGACACTCTAACTCATAGATGGAAGAAGCTTTCTGTTCCTGGTGAGACAACGTCCTCGAAGCAAAAGCGATGGGCTGCCTGACCCCATCAAACTCCTGAGAAAGAACAGCAGCAATGGCGGAGGAGGAGGCATCAGTCTGAAGAATAAATTCTCTACTAAAATCAGGCATCCGCAGGACAGGAGGTTGCATGATAGCCTCCTTGAGAGCATCAAAGGCAGTCTGCTGAGCTTGGCCCCACACAAAAGGGACACCTTTCTTTCGCAGCTCGTTCAACGGGGCAGCAAGCTCGGCCACGTTAGGGATGAAGCGACGGTAAAAATTCACCATCCCCACAAAACGGGCAATCCCCTTGGCATCTCTGGGAGGAGGAAAATCCCGAATGCCCTGGGTCCTCGCAGGATCTATGCAGACGCCTCGAGAAGAGATAAGATGACCCAGAAAAGAAATCTCAGGACGAGCAAAAGTGACTTTCTCTGGATTGACGGTAAGGCCAGCTGATTTGAGGCGACTAAGAACTTCCTCCAGATGTTGCATGTGTTCCCCGAAAGTCTCACTGTAGACAAGAAGATCGTCCAGGTAATTGAAAACAAACTTGAACTTCACATCATGGAAGATGGAATCAAGCAGACGAGTAAGAGTCTGGGCACCCACAGCAAGACCCATAGGAACCCTAGTGAACTGGTAAAGATTCCAGGGAACACAGAAGCTAGTCATAGGCCGTGATTCCTTCTTCAATGGAATCTGATGGTAGGCCTGGTTCAAATCGAAAACACTGAAAAACTTAGCCTTACCGAACCAATCAAACGCAGAATGCAAATCAGGCAGAGGTACCGAGTCAATAGCGACCTTAGCGTTGAGCCTCCGATAATCCATCACAAGCCTAGACTTACCATTAGGCTTGGGCACAAGAAAAGCTGGACTGGCATAAGCAGAACGAGACGGTTCAATCACACCCTTGCTCAGAAGATCTTCAATCATAGCCCTCATAACCTCCATCTTTGGGGGAGCAAGTTTGTACGGATGACTTCTAACTGGCTGAGAATCGGTGAGGTGGATCTCATACTCCAGAAGAGAAGTGACCCCAAGCTCCGGCGTAAGCACATCAGGAAACCGCAAACACAGCCTCCGAATGGCCTCCGCCTGCTGAGGGGGGAGATGACCAACTGGATCCACCTTGGGTTGTTCGGGCTCACAACCCACCTCTCTGACTGCAGGAGGGCAGTCAGAATCACCTACTAGAGGCACCAAAACTCGCCGATTAAACTTGAAAAATATCTGGCGCTTCTGGAGGTCAAGCACCATACCACTCTTAGAAATAAAGTCTGCCCCTAGGATACAAGAAACCGCCAGGTCCTTGGCAACAAGAAAACCCCACCTCCAGGAAAATCCTTCAATTTTAAAATGGAAAAACGCCTTTAGAATTATAGGTAGAGGAGTTTGGGATGCCGTCCAGCACGTAATAGAAGAAGGCTCGGTGTGCCTGACAAGTCCTAAGGCGTCAAGGGACTCAAAAAGAGAAAGGCTGATGATACTGCATGCCGAACCAGAATCAAGAAGGGCTCGACACACCGTACCACCAAAAGAAACAAAAACGCCAGGACACACCGAGGTGACCGCACTAAGTCCCAGGGAAGCCATGCCAGCAAGGCCCGAAAAATCCCCGACACTCCTGCTATGGGCACGTGTCAGAGGCAAATGGCCACGGTCAGTCGCAACAACGCGGGGAGCTACTGTGGAGGCAACCCCCCGCGCTGAGCGTTTCCCGCCCCACGACCTCTGGGTTATGGGCCCAGCACGCTTCCAATACCCAACTGACCGGTGGGTTCCGCGGCCGAACTGACCGGGTGAGCCTGACAAAGAACCAGATCTCCAACCTGAAAAGGGTTAGGAGTACGACCCTTATCATACCTCCTCCTCAGCGAAAAACAAGAAAATATGTCCAAATGTTTGGTATAGGGACATGTACATAACTGCAAAGTTTCATTACATTTCCTTCAATGGTTTTGAAATTAATAAATATATACCAGACTTTTGCCCAACCATGTATATTTTACTTCCTATTCAATTACAATAGTCAATTGGAAGAGTTGTTCAATACAAATTTATTCAGCAATTTATATTTTTATATTGCAGTTATATTTTATTCATAGAAATTACAATTCTACAAAAGTAGATTAAATTATATTAAATAATATATCTTACATTTACATTATAGATTATTCATTTTCTTCACCCTTTAAGACGAATTATATACAAATTACGAACTATTACTACCAAACGGTTTGAAAACTCCAAACTGTATTGTATTATTGTACTGTTTGTTGACATTATATAACAACATATTGATAGTTAACTTTGTGTTGATTGATTTTTTAAAATCAAATTTAAAAGATGAGTATAGTTTAATAAACATTAATTTGATAGATTTGTATTTGATTTAATGTGTTTTATTTCAATTGTTTTGGAAAATGTCAGTTTTCAAAGTTTTGTTTTAAACATCGATGCATTTGCTTTGATGTTATTGTGACATCGATGGTAAACATCGGTGTTTTCCTTTCGATGCTCATCCTTACAGGGAACTGACCAGGGTTGCTGATGCTCTTGTATGATATTCCCCACAATCGGAGCCCAAATTCCCCGCAAGCCAACACCACATCCCCCTCAAATTCCCCGCACTATTATAAATTACTATGTATTGCTGTATTACACTAAAAATTAACTTTATTTAGTTATTTTAAAAGCAGATTTGCTTTTTTAACAGTTTATAACATAAGTTGACTTATATAAATACAATATATATCTAAATGAAACCAAATAAAATAGATGAGTTGTGTATGGTGATAAATAAATTTTAAGACTGGACTTCATATAACTAATTTTTATCATATCTTAAAATACAATTCATTATGCTGTGAATCACCCTACTTATCACAAAGTAACCCTGAAATTCCCCGCAAATCGGCAACCCTGTTGTGTTTATTGAATCTTGTTTGAAAGTCGAAAGATTCTGTTTGTATATCTAATGTATTCTAAATTTCAGGCTGTGTATTCATTTGTACACCTAATTTTGTATACTCATTTTCCTTCCAGTGGGTCTTGATTGGATATATTGAGTTGTTGGTAGTTTAGATTTGGGTTGGTTTTTATTTTGTATTGTTTGTTTTAAGATATGGCCTATTTTTTCAAATACTTTTCCTGTGTATTTTAGTGGGATGTATTAGTCTTTTTATTTTTTGTCTTTGTTTGGGAGGTGTATCGTTTTGTTACTCGTGTTTTTTAAATTAAAGAGTTACTTAGGAATGTTTTGTATCCGTAAAATATTTTTTCTCTAATTAACAGCTGTTTTGGGGTCCAGTGGTGGAGTGCTACAGTAATACCATTGATTTAATATACACACATTGTAGATATATATATAATCAATGGTAGTAACTAGCAAATTTAATGCAGTTTAAACCAGTTGTGATAGCAGACCTCACTAACTAATCAATTACTGGCACGTTCTTATTTCATGAGATGTCTATTTTTAAGTAATTTGATCAAAGGCTAAGGTCAGCGTTTTATTCATAACCATAATAAGATGTTGTAAAATACACTCTTAGAAAAAAAATTATATTTTAACTTACAAAATACTTAAAATTATGAATTTATGTAATTATGTTTTAAACTCTAATCGAGTGTTGTTAAATTGGGCAATGTGGAATGCAAATATATCTTACCTCACGTACAGTGCTACTTACCAACCCACCCGTTCACACGCGTACAGTGGTCCTTACCCACCCACCCAATCACACACGTAGTCTACAGTAGTACTTACTCACCCACCCATACATGTACAGTAGTACTTACCCACCCACCCTCCCCCCATACAAGTACAGTAGTACTTAATTGTTATTGGGTATATCAATAACAATGTACGTGTATGGGTGGGTGGGTGGGTCAATACCACTGAACGTTTAAGGGTGGGCCAATACCACTGAACGTGTATGAGTGGTGGGGTCAATACCACTGAACGTGTATGGAAGGGCGGGTGGGTCAATACCACTGTACATGTATGGGTGGGCAGGTTGGGTCAATACCACTGTACGTGTATGGGTTGGCAGGTTGGGTCAATACCACTGTACATGTATGGGTGGGTGGGTGGGTCAATACCACTGTACATGTATGGAAGGGCGGGTGGGTCAATACCACTGTACATGTATGGGTGGGCAGGTTAGGTCAATACCACTGTACGTGTATGGGTTGGCAGGTTGGGTCAATACCACTGTACATGTATGGGTGGGCGGGTGGGTCAATACCACTGTATGTGTATGGGTGGGCGGGCGGGTGTACAATTACATACATACAATTACAGTGATATTGTAATAACACTAAGCCTGTATGAGTGGGCGGGTGGGTTAGTAACACTGTGCTTGTATGGGTGGGCGGGTGGGTCAGTAACACTGTGCCTGTAAGTGTGGGTGGGTGGGTTAGCACTTAGCACCATTCTTTTTTTTAATAAACAGTCATCAGGAGTGAGGTAGGTTTTGGTAAAGATAACAATTTTAACTTTTTATTCTTGTTTTTTATTATTATTATAATTTGGTACATCCTTTATTTTTATCACAGTTTGTCAATTGTTCGTTTGTTGACTGATTGTAGTTGACGTTTTGTCTCCACTTTGCTATGATTTGGGCCTGTTACGAAAAGTGATATTATTGTTGGGCCTAATATATTCTTTATGATAGGAGAGGACATTTCAAGAAGAATGTTATACATGCTAAAAATTTAATTGATTATTATCATTATATATACATAATACTTTACAGTGTACAAAATACACTACAATGTGCTGACGAATTCATCAACTGTGCCTAAATAAGGTAGTAACAGCATTGAAATTGCTATCAAAATTTATATGGTAGACATTTTACTCTTAAGTGTAATAAAAAACCGCTATTAAGTATTTTGTTAGTTCGAAGAAGGTTATTCCTGTGTTTGCTGCTGGTTAACTACAACGTTATGCATTCTTATATCTGTTTACAATTTCGATATAAAAATGTTAAAACTCAAGAAAATAGTGCAGATGCCTTGTGACACTGACCATTAAATGTACAGCATGCAAACGATGCAGACGAGTTAGCTTAGATAAGGACATATTTCCATTCTATAATGGATATTTCGATCCCTATCAATTGTGATATTGTAAAAGCGCAAGCAGAACAATACATAGTTATTAAATAAGTTTATCAGTGCATTAAAACCGGTGGCCTAACTTACTTTCAGGGTCGGATAGAGACTACAAACGTTCTATCAAATATGGGACGAGTTAACGTTTGAGATGGGTATTATTATGAGGGAGCATCGTGCTGTTGAGCCATATTTCTTGCAAGAAGCTATTTCAAGAAACTACCTTGACTCAATTAAAGGTGACCTGTACTTAATAATAGTTTATGCTCACTCGAATCGGGTTAAGTTTTTGGCGTTGCCTTAATAACGGCTGCCCATCTGGCAATTAACAATTTAAGAAACCTCTTTGCAGTTAGGTGGTCAAGCGGAGAAATCGGTTAAATTTTGTTACAGATCAAAGCAAACACCATCGGCACTATCTAGGTTATTTTGCCCCTTCTACACGTGGAAAACTGCCCATGGGGCCAATCCAGTTCTTTCAGGAAGGACTAGAATGGCAGTTGATCCGCCTGTAGGTGAATCCAGACCCTTCCTGAATTGGCACCTAGAAGGATCTAAATCCTCGTCCAGGCAGTTCCAGAATCTCATCAGCTTACACCTCTGCGTTATATAAGGACACCTTTCGACCACATGACTGTTAGAGTCAGTGTCGATGTCAGTCAGTGTGAGTCAGTGACAGTGTAGCTTATGCGGTCAGAATGACAGTCTATGTAGTAGCAGAGTCAGTCTAAGTGGAAGTGACAGTGTTTAATTGTGACAGTCTACTGTGAGTGTGTCAACAGTGACAGTACACCAAGCAGTGTCAGATATTGTGTGAACATATACTGTGATAAGTGACATTAATTGTTGTAAATACTAGTGATTAAGTGACAAAACAGAGTCTATTTAGAAATTTGTGTTTGTAAATATCTCATAGTGAGTAATTTAGTTATTTAGAGCGTGTTAATGTAATAAGTTAGCACATATAACAGTCTGTAACCAGAAGTGAAATCACCTTATTTATTTGGGACCCCGTCGGACCGCAACATCTTCGGTGTCAGAAGTGGGATAAGGCGATAAATTTGTTTACTGTGTTATATTTTGTCTTTAAAATGGCTGCTAAGAAAGTGAAACTGGTAGAATTAAAATTTAGTGGTCTCAAGAGGCAGCTAGAAGAATGGGACCTCGATTTTACTGGAAAAGTGATGTTTTAAAACTACGTCTGAAGCAAAGCAAGCTTGATATGGGAGTGGATCCTTATTCAGCTGTTTTTAAAATACATAGTCACTGAAAAAATGAATTTGTAGAAAATTTCAAAGCTTTAGAAAATAGTTTAAAATACATAGAAATGATATGGAACTAAATTAAACAAACTTATAAAGTAAATTACGAGAAAATTTGAATAATTTACGATGTAATAATATTAGGGTAGATTGAGAAACAATTTATTATGTAATTTAGTATGTTAGTTGATGAAGTAAAGGCTAATAGGCAGTTTTATTTCGAGCGCCTCAAGGCACTGGAACTAAGTACGACCTCTATACCGGCGATTCATTCAAACTCCTGCTCGTCCGAGGGACCAATGAGGGAGCCCGACGACATCATGTCAATGCCGGAGACCACATCAACAGTGATGCCCTCATCCGACGTAATACCAACCTTTAATGGGAAGATGCCTCTGGAGGAATATATGGCTCTTTTTGAAACATCTGCTATAGTCCATCACTGGTAATCAATACATTCATGCTGTGCCTTTCGCTAAATGGTGACGCCTAAGGGTCTTCCACCCGGTACTCATGGACGACAGAAGAACTACGAGGGGCTGGTGAAGTGCTTGGAGATGTGGCACATGAGCCTGCTGTATCCTTTCAACTGATTAGCAGAGCCCAAAACCCCAGTTAGACACTGAAGGAGTTCGATGCAGAAAATCATCGACTGGTGAGCAATACCTACCCGATGGCCATGGATGATGTCTACGAGAACCTGGTGATCGACAAGTTTTTGTATGGATTGCGAGATACGGAGACAAAATAGGCTATTTTCCTAACAACCTTTTCTTGTCTAT
This sequence comes from Stictocephala bisonia, assembly GCA_035578905.1. Lineage (NCBI taxonomy): Eukaryota > Metazoa > Arthropoda > Insecta > Hemiptera > Membracidae > Stictocephala > Stictocephala bisonia. The sequence continues at coordinate 466,369 of JAQJVL010000533.1, read as the reverse complement.
TCAATTTTTACTGACCCACCCGCCCGCCCATACACATACAGTGGTACTGACCCACCCGCCCGCCCATACACATACAGTGGTACTGAATTAGAACGCTTTAAGACGCTTAATGACGCGCTAACGCTGGTTTTCGAGTTCGAGATGGCGAAGCAGTCTGTTAAAAAATTAAGTGTCCGAGCCAGCAACGTAGAAGTGCAGGAGTTCTTCCCAATAGAAGAAATCGTCCAGAAGGTGCCGGAGAAGTTAAAGACTACCAAGAGGTAGATTTGCTGTGTTCTGCGGGGAACCTAGGCAGGCACCCACGGAGTAAGTGTCGGTCCAAGGGGTGACTTTTAACCGGAGACATTAAAGCTCAAGAGTAGCATCACTATCGAGATGTTCGTCCTGCCCGTACGTGGACGGCCCCTGTATGATCAGCGTGGAAACCTTCTTCTAGAAACGGGTACAACGATGATTATTATAAGCTGTGATATCATGCGTCCCCAAAAAAGTTGGCACCAGTGATATGGGTCCTACGAACGGCCACGGGATACTCGGAACGTGTTTATGAGAGCGTCAAGTTTAGGCATCATATACCGGTGGCCAGTATTGAGGACGATGTCATTCTTAAAATGGACGTAATTGAAACGTTTGGATTCAAACTGTACCTACGAAGAGGAGTGGTAACCGTCGGCGTGGAGGAAATTGTCCTGCATAATGGGAAGAACTTCACTGCAAAAGCTCACCGGCTTAAGGACAAGACACAAGACCTTACTGGCTAACTCAGTATTAGTAACTCAAGCAATTATAGAAGAGGAAACTCCAGTTGAACAGTGCGTGATTTTGGACCCTGATATGGATGAAGGGAGGGTTGCATGTGGGGTCCTCGTATCAAGGATGCTGTTCTGCACCGGAAAGTTGTTGATGAATATTAATATATATCCTGTTACGCTACGGAAAGAGGATGCTCTGGGAAATACAACAGAGGCCTCTTCAGTGTTTCGACAGACGACAAGTTCAGAATGCTACAGTAGGTTGCTTCCACATGAGCTGTGTTTTTTGTCCAAGAAATCTGCTTTGACGAGGACTAGGACGTTGTTCAGCCATTCAAGAACCAGGAGGAAGACCCTGACCTGAAGTACGTCCTTCAATCAAAAAGTTATGAAATTTGGAGGTCAGATTGGTGAGAAGTAGCCTCTCTCTTACCATCTGTCAAGACCTATTGGGCATAATGGAAGTTCACTGTGGAGAATAATGAAGTCTACAAGCGTGTAGACTAAGATTCTGATGACCGACAGGAGAAACTGCAGATATTACTATCTAAGAAAATAATACCTGAAGTAGTTTATAGTACTAGGTATTATAATTTATTAGTACTAGGTACTAGTAGAAAATAATAACTACACGAAGGAGTTTAAGGAGGTAATTTATAACTAAAAAAGCTCATGAAAAGGTGAGGGAACGCTTATATTGGCCCAAACTGAACGAATATGTCCGACGTTGGTGTAGGAACTGAACGGTCTACGCAGCTGCCAATGTTCCGGAAAACGGAGGAGGGCACCGACGATACAGTACAACGTGAGACCTCCATTTGTGTGGATTGTCAAGGATGTGACTGGACCATTTCCGGTAACTGACTCAGGAAATAAGTTCGTAAGAAATAAGGTCATGGAATATTTCAGTAAATGGTAGAGGACAACATGTTACCGAACCAAGAAGCAGTGACAGTGACCTGTGTACTCGTCAAGGAGTTTGGGAGCCTTTTCGAAGTATTACAAGAACTTCATTCCGATCGAAACTTCGCGTCGGCAATCTACGCAAGAGTGTGCGATACTCTGGGCATCCACAAAACAAGGAACACGGCTCTCTAACCACAATCGGACGGAATGCATGAACAGGACTCTGGGGAAGTACCCCGCCACGGTTGTCTCCGACCATCAACGATACTGGGACCAATATCTTCCTTTCTTTCTCTTGGCATACCACAGTTCTGTCAATGAAACTACCGGACAATCTCCTGCCAGTGTGATATTTGGACTACACCTCAAGTTTCCGTCTGACTTGAAGTTTGCCTTCAGGCCAACGAGGAATTAGCTGGAGAAGACTACGTGTATGACCTCTGGACACAACACTGGAAACTAAATGGCCCGAAATACGGCCCTGCCCTGAAAGGATATTAAAGCATATTCCAGTGTTGGTTAAAGTGCATTAATGAATCATTTTTCATAAAAGTAAATGTTCAGTCCACGAGTGAAAACTTAACAAGAAATAAAACATAGGTTGCTCAAAACTAAGCTAACACCAGCAAGAATCTCCTCTTTGAAATAAAACATTGCTTGCTCAAAACTAAGCTAACATCAGCAAGACTCTCCTCTTTGAAATAAAACATTGGTTGCTCAAAACTAAGCTAACATCAGTAAGACACTCCTCTTTGAAATAAAACATTGGTTGCTCAAAACTAAGCTAACATCAGCAAGACTCTCCTCTTTGAAATAAAACATTGGTTGCTCAAAACTAATCTGACACCAGCAAGACTCTCCTCTTTGAAATAAAACATAGGTTGCTCAAAACTAAGCTGACACCAGCAAGACTCTCCTCTTTGAAATAAAACATTAGTTGCTCAAAACTAAGCTAACATCAGTAAGACTCTCCTCTTTGAAATAAAACATAGGTTGCTCAAAACTAAGCTGACACCAGCAAAACTTTCCTATTTGAAATAAAACATTGGTTGCTCAAAACTAAGCTAACATCAGTAAGACACTCCTCTTTGAAATAAAACATTGGTTGCTCAAAACTAAGCTAACACCAGCAAGACTCTCCTCTTTGAAATAAAACGTTGGTTGCTCAAAACTAAGCTGACACCAGCAAGACTCTCCTCTTTGAAATAAAACATTGGTTGCTCAAAACTAAGCTAACACCAGCAAGACTCTCCTCTTTGAAATAAAACGTTGGTTGCTCAAAACTAAGCTGATACCAGCAGGACTCTCCTCTTTGAAATAAAACATTGGTTGCTCAAAACTAAGCTAACATCATCAAGACACTCCTCTTTGAAATACTATGTTCACGTTTTCATTTTTCTTACATCTAAATTTTAAAACGTCCGTTTTGACTTTAAATTAAGATATAAATGTATATAAATTATATACTTTTATCTACTTCAAACGTCTTGTCAACAGGATATTAAATAGCAAAATTATTTATCCATGAACTACATGTTACTATAAACGATTAAACTGACAGAACGTTTTAAGCAGAGTGACATATGTGCGAACGTATGAGGCGTTAAAGTAAAAGGTTCTCTATAGATCTGTCAATCAGGAAGGACTTTATGATTGACAGTTTTGCAGAAGCTTGTCATTCACATCCAAGTTAGATTTAAAGGTTTGTTCCATACCAGTTTAAATCACTCAAAAAAATCCAGAAAAATTTCTAATTAAGTAACTGTTGAAACATAATGAAACATTCAAACTATTAATGAACCATACAATAATTAACTAAGATCCACAACCAATATGAATTAATTTTTACATAAACTTAATTCAAATATTCATAGACGTAGGTTAGTTTTTACATGTAATTGAAATAGTTTGAAAATCATGAGAGATGTTATTTTGTAGTACCTTGCAATAAAGTTTGTTCATATAGGGTTAGTTAAAATATATTAACAATATTATATACAGATTTTATATAATTGTATCTATATTTGTTTATGAAAATATATAGTACACCACAAACCTTGAGAGTTCTCGGACTTGCCTCCAAGCCTGTGTGTTCTTGGTAACAAAGTAAAGCACTCTCCCCATGCGGATCTAGGGACAAAGGCTTCAGGGGTCTGAAAGGGCTGATGTGTAAATTTGCCATGTGTTGTAAGTTAGCTGTGTTCCTTCTATCGACTCTTTCCTTTATATTAGTGTGGTTAATTATGTAGAAGTTTGGCCTCATCCATAGCAAAATTGTGTTCACTGTTCCATGATTCTTAGCTAATTTAGATGTGTTTCACAATTTCTTGTGTTATATTTGAGTTCATTAATGCACATAGAAAGTAGATGTTTTGTTTATTCTACCTATTATTCCCTATCACATCCACACTTTATACTGTGAAATAAGTCACACTGTATTAACTACTTTTTCTATTTCTGCTTTAATCCCAATTTCGTATGAAAGAGGAAATACAAATTGTTAGGAAAAGTAGTAGCTTGAAAATAGTATTAAAATAACAGAAAAAGAGAGGATGACCTAGAACACTTTGTTAGCGAGCACTGCGGTAAAAAGAGTTTAATCTGCATGTACTGTTATTAAAAGGGTAAATACACTTTTTATGTTCTCAAACCAGGTCGCTTGGCATTACAAGAGTATTTTGATATTTAGTGATTATATTGTAGTAATCCCTAATTGTTGAGTTAATAGTACTCTAAGTAAATAAATACTTATGATTTCGATAATTATTTTTTCTAGGAAGGTTAGGTCTTATATATTCTAGTATTTCTCGTCAACCATATTGTTGTTATTTCATTTTTCCAATAATCCTGGTGTATTAGCCAATTGTCGGAACTAGTGGTGCGGAGCTGTAAACCAGCTGTTTGGTGACAAAGTGTTGTGGAGATTGTAGGAGATAGGACCTATGCTCCATCCCATTAATACCACCATGGCGTCAGCTCAATGGTTTCTATCTGCGTGGACATTACTGTAAGTCTCTGGTGTCCATGTTGGGTGGTAGTCAGTGTCCGGATGTTGTGTAAGGGAGATAACTATCAGGCTTGACAATTAGCTGAAAATCAGACCAATAATGCGTAGTTCGGATTCCATGTAATCCTTACTCCATGTAGGTCTCTTAATCGCTCTAGCTATTGGGCTATTAATAAATATCCTTTCTAAGGATCAGTCGAATTCAGTTAGTAACCAGACATCATGTATCATGCATATTCGTCTTAAAAAACGAACACAGTTGTGTCGGCGTCTCATATCTAAGAATTTAAGAATGATTCATTTGCTCAAGGATCGCCACTCAGTCACAATTATCTTGGTTTGGCTTCGCATTCTTCGGTAATCCTTCCGTAGAAGCAATTGATTCATTTGTTTAAATTGCCCTCTTATTGAACCACGCACAAAGACGAAGACCTTCAAACCCATTAGTTTAGCCTATTTTCTTCTTAAGCCTTAGAAGAGATTTGTTGACAGGCATATTATCTTGAGGCCACTGCACTAGAATGTTTTAATAAAGTTGTAGGCACATCTTTGGAAAAGACTACGCACCTACTGGTGGCCAGAATAGATAAGGTCTAAGGGGGAAAATAACTGGTATGGACATTTAAAACAATATCTTTTTCGAATCCTTGATGAATGCAGTAGGAAAGACAAATGGCTGTAAGGAAAAGGGATGTAGTTCAATGGATTGGGTGGTAGCCCTATAGAGAATAGGAGCACTGTATCACGGTCACCTTCAAAGAAGGCCGCGGCGATTGAAAAATGGCAACGCAGCTTTGAGGCCTATGAATCGAGCCTCCTTTCATTTAGCGTTGCAGGAAAACAGCGTACGCTCTACTTTATGGGCATTTTACGTACTTTAATGTTTCTGATTTGTGAGTATGAAAATGATTATCTTGACAGTATCAAACTAGATGATTCAGGGTTTCTTTATATCTGTGGATATATTAGGTTCGAAAACTGTTCTAAACTAAGCTGTGATGATTGTTTGCTCTTTTATTTTAATAAAAAAGAGGAATGCTGTGATAAGTAAGGTTTTTGAAAGATATAAATAGAGAGGGGTCTTTCTGTACATTCTGATATTGTGTTAAATACTTGTGAACAGTTAACATTATTCAAAAACTTAGCCTACATCGAAAGAATTTGAACACTTATTTTTACCGTAATATAATCAAAATGTATTTTTAATTTAATAACTATGAAAGAACTGTATTCGGACTATGATCTGTTGAAAATAATTGGAAACATTTGTGACATAGTTTATGATATGCGACTGTTTTTGAAAATATTGTTAATAAAAGAAGTAACATTTTACATAGCAAACTATAGTAGGATAAAAATTGAAGTATTTATGAAAAAAGAGAGAAAATTATATTTATTAAAAATTAAAAATTGACAAATGACTATAATCATTTCAGGTGACTATAAATATCCGTTACAAAAAAATATAATTTGTTTTATGTTGGTTCAAAATATAAGGGGGGTCTTTTATGATTCCAATTAGTATTTTAACTGTTATCTTATTTGGTATTTTATAATTTTTGAAGAATGGTGAAGTGAATTTTCAAAAAAAGAAAGTTAATTGTACAGTCTTCATGTATCATATACACTATATAGATAAGTCTAATATCTCGTGAGACTAATCACTTATGATTCATAACATATTTAAAATTATATATGAACCTGCTGCCCTAAAGTATTGCTATTTGAGTAACAGCTTACGAGATAATTAGGAATTCAATGAAGGACTTCACCATACATACACTCCAATTTTTAAACGTTTACTTTGATGATCATTGAGTGTAAACCATATGTAGTGTTTCAAAGTACAAATAGCGATTAAGAATTCTTTTTAGAATCTATGTCTTTGTGTGGTTCTAGATGAAAGAATTGCATTGTGGACTAATATAGCCATGCACATTAAGTTTAAACTCTCATTACAGGTAGAGATTTCTTCACATCCTATTTTGCCCCTAAACGACTTGTTAAACATTTTTGTAATACTAAAAAACCACAAATGTCTTTGTGTGGTTCTAGATGAAAGAATTGCATTGTGGACTAATATAGCCATGCACATTAAGTTTAAACTCTCATTACAGGTAGAGATTTCTTCACGTCCTATTTTGCCCCTAAACGACTTGTTAAACATTTTTGTAATACTAAAAAACCACAAACACTATATTAAAATTCTTTAAGTGGACCATTCATGTTTCTATTGTTACAAATATGAGATATCAACGACAGTTTATTGCCTATGCAATATAGGATCTACTAATGAGGTACTAGATTCACTTATTAGTAGGTTTTCTGAAAAAAAGCATGCATAATTTTTTGACATATTCAATCAATATCAATTAAGAATTTAATACTGTACTTTCACGATTGTGAAATATTTAGACCCAGTGTCTTGTAGTCAACATTTATGGTTTTTTTAACAGTGTTAAATTATTACGTATATATATAAAATTTGGTTTGGATTAAAACATTCTGATATGCCACTGGATTGTATAGAGGTGATCCAGTGCTACTGGATTGTATAGAGGTGATCCAGTACCACTGGATTGTATAGAGGTGATCCATTGCCACTGAATTGTATAGAGGTGATCCATTGCCACTGGATTGTGTAGAGGTGATCCATTGCCACTGGATTGTATAGAGGTGATCCGTTGCCACTGGATTTTATAGAGGTGATCCGTTGCCATTGGATTGTATAGAGGTGATCCGTTGCCATTGGATTGTATAGAGGTGATCCATTGCCATTGGATTGTATAGAGGTGATCCATTGATGGCAGCAATGACACTAATTAGTCGTCGGATGTCAACCTTCATTTGTCAGAGTCAGAGGTGTTATTACTCTTCTTATTTTACGTTTCGCAAATTTGACGCTAAAAGTAAAAGTAAAAGTACTTTTTTTCATTTTAACAAAGATAAAACTAAACATTACACAAATAGTTTGGTAAAATATAACTAGTGTGAGTACTATTTTATTCGATTCAGGGGTTTGAACCCTTTGACCAAACAGACGCCAAAATTCCTTTTCCTATGGTTTGAGAATGTTAAACTTGATTTAACGAAACCAACCACCAAAATATTTCTACCTTCTTCTACTTTTATCTATACCCTCTGATTTGTGTAGCATTTAAGTGGGTTTTAATAAATGAAAAAATGTATTATACACCCCCGGAAGGTTGTCGGCCACAACCTTGATCTGACCCAAGTTTCCACACCACCCAAGGGGGCCACTCTGTGCATTGGCGCGCTTTTTATTATAGTGGGTGTCCCCAGTAGGCATAATCCCACTTACTTTATTGTAACTTGCCCCAACCATCGCAAGCTACGGTGATAGCCACTCCATAACAAATTTGCTACCTCCCAGTATTATTTTTGTGTTTTTTTTTAATCTTTTTTTGGATATGCTAATTAAAAAACTATTAACTTTAAAATAGTCCTATATTCAAGTACGTTAATATGTAATCTTTTTGTAAATCCCAAACTTTCCTGTTAATAATATACTAACACCAGTTACTCAATCAGCGTCATATTAAAAATTGAACTTAATCTTATTGGACTTTGTTGACATTTAATAGATTTTTCTGATTGTAAAATACATATATAAATCTGTTTATTTTTTTTTTTTTTTGAGAAAAACATGCCATTTTCTAGCAGTTTAAATCAATAATAACTGGTCACCACATATTCTACATAGAACATTGTATACGAGGGAGTCTTAAAGGGGATCAATAAATATTGGCCCGAACATTTACGAGAAAGAAACTTTCTGAAGTATTGCATAAGGCTGATGTTAACACTTTGACAATGGATCTTAATGCCAAAAGTCTTTAACAATTGAAATACTTTTTATTATTACATTCCTTTTGAGGAAAGCACTCTTTATAGTGTTAAGTCTTCTGCATTACAATTTATTTAATCCTACTCCTAAAATAAGTGTTGATAGAAGAAGTATCATAAAATAACTGAATCAATTGAAAAATCGTAAAAAATTTACATGATAATTTATTTCATTTTAAAATAGTTAAAACAAATTAAGTGCTAATGAATAAAAAAGGAATATTAACGAATATAACATCCATTAAAAAACTTGAAAAGTATCAGATGCTATTCAACTTTTGCAAATACCACTATGTAGAAATTAGGTTTACCTGTGACTTGCTACAGTGTTTTCCTGTAATAATCTGCTCTATCTTTTATTGAATTTTGTCAAATTTTTGCATTTATTTCGTGTCATTGATTATTTTGTCTGTTTAATAACCTATTCTCTGTTTTTTTCTTTCATATTTTGCATTTAGTTTTGTATGCCATCGAGTATTTGGTCTATTTAATAACTTCCTCTGTGTTTTCTTGACGTATTTCATAGTTTGAATTTCTGTTGTATTTCATATTTTGTATTTGTGTATTATATTTAGTATAATTATGTTATTTGTGATATTTTTTAAGAACTTTTGACTTTCAACAGTAATCTTTAGTATCTAGCATGTAGTATTAAGTCTTTTCTGATTTAGTATGGGTTAAGGATAGCAAAACAAAAAATGTTTTAGATGTAGGCTAAGTTAGTAAGTACACCTGAAGACGTTAGGAGTTTGTTATACCTGTCGAAACGTTGTGTTCGTTTCTTAAACACTCAAAGCATTAGAAAGCTCCAAATATTATCACATATCATGAACAATCCAATGCTAATAAATAACTTTCAAACAACAGTCAACTCTTCTTTTAATCCAATCTTTCATTAAACGTGTGTTTCCCTGTTCCTTTCCTCTTCCAATGATTCACTATCCTAATCTACTATCGCGAAGCCTTTTCAAGCACCTATTTAAAGCAACGCACGTTTTATATAACATTTTCATCAAAAATTTTATATATCCTCCACCAAACTTTACAATGCGAAAGTGTTTTTTTCTAAAACAAAGCGAGTAAACTGGGCCGAGCTCACTTAACTAATGAAAACTAAGCTTTACATGTCTGATATTTTTATTCTAATCATACGGCTTATTAATATACTTTTATTTACCTGTATGCGTTTTACTAAGTGCTCAACACCTCTTGTAAAAACACTCCTCGTTTTCTTCTTCGGCTGGAGGATGACAAGACTGTCGGGTGAACTGACTTTTGAGCCTGGTAAGTAATCATAAACTCAAATTAAATGGCGTGTAGAGGGGAGAGAATGTTTACTTCTCCCACCACAGTTCCCCTCCAGCGGCAGTGGGCTGCAAGGTACAGTCTCATACAAAACATAATCAATAAATGTTGGTAAAATATATTAAGTATGATTAGAACAAGGTTAATTATAACTATATCATTTAAACCATTAAGAATACTTCAATTATAACCCGATTAATAACACAAAACAGTAGAAGATCTAATGTAAACACTTTGGTAATTGGGCTCATCACATGCTTCTAGCAGTGACTGTACTAAGAACATATGACAGTGCGTGGTGACAGGCCATCAACCATGATTAGGATAATACAATTGACTGTAGGAGTACAATATCTCCTGATATACACATTAGTAATTTAAACACTCTATCTCTGTGATGTATTAGTAGTCATGGCGTAACATTCTTTAACAGGAAATTGCAAATGTTTGATATGGAAACCGTGCAACCAAAGGAATCCGTGCAATTTAAACAGTTTTACATAATCAACTCATGCAAAAATTGTCTATTAAATGAAATGTTTCTTTAGGGATTTTACTTGTAGCCATGTGGCGTTGCGCAGTGTGGGAATATGTTTTACAAAAGCATGTTTGGAGCGTCATCTTTTAGGGAAAGTATGCAAGATTTACAGACAGCAATGTACAGCATTCTTGATTTAAACTACACTATCAACGAACCCAAAATAAAATGTTTGCAGCTTCTCCAACAGAAAAATATTAGAGTTGAGTCACTTATTTTTTGGAGTGAGCATGGTTCTTTCACTCAGCCATGAAGATGTGCCAGCCTGTTGTACATGTTTTTTGGGTATATCATATCTTCCCCAACATCAAAAGGTTAACACGTATATGTATTTTTTCAACTTCTTCCTCAAGGTTGACGTAATGAATATCAAGCAATAATTGGAAAAACTTCTCTTCCTTTAACTAGTGTTAAATATTAATACGTGTTAACAGCATGTAATTAATTTTTATCCATTAACATTCCAACTTTATCCTATACTAACAACAAAAACATTTCTCATTCCTTGTGAATAAGTTAAACTTTAATTTCAAAATCACTGTATTAATGTTTTTGCGCGTACAAAAAAAATGTGTGTCAAGCTTATGTATTGATGTATCAACGGTTTGAAATATTTTTTTCAATTATACTAATACTGATGTACAATTGGACTTTTGGGAAAAGGGAAACTTTGAAAAGCATCTTCTACTCCTTAGGAATGGAATTTCGAGAAGCTCTTCCATGTAGGTCTCTATGATACTGAAGGTAATGTTCCTCTAATCCACGATGATGTAAGATGTAAGATTTGGTGGTTCTATACAGTTCATTATGAGTCAGTCAGTAGGTGGGTCAGTAGTATTTCATTTATGAACTGTGTGTTCCAGAAATACACCAAAAAGACTTCAGGAGGTTTTTCAAAATAAGACATAAAGTTCCAACAGGTTTCAAAAAGCTTTCGTTAACTATCTAGACACCATGTTGTATTTTTCTTTAAAAGATTTTTGTCTCAATAACGGTGTGACCGTATATCTAAAAATTTTGCAAAATACTTGTTATCATAAAGTTCTAGTACGGAAAAATCAACTTGATAAAATTAAATTTTGATAATGAAAATGGCGGCAAGATCTCGGTGAAGGATAACTCCAAACTTGTTAGTTTTAAAAAAGTATTCACAAAACTAATATGATATTTAAAATTCTACGAAAAATCTAATGATATCTCTTATGATAATTGGATATCAAGAGTTGTAGTTTTTAAAATGTAGCTGTTCTCCGCCAGCGTGTGACATGTAACAGTACTGTTATCATTGTTGCACCGTTCTCGATCCGTGAGTTTAGCCACTCACGTTCAAAGGAACCTTTTACCTTATTTTGACACCTCAATAACGTGAACGTGAAGTGTATAGATATATTTAAGAAATACACTGTGTATACATGACAATAAATATTAAAAAATATTAAAACCTTCATTCATAATTTTACAATGAGTATTGAAACCCTTTCAGCACAATAATAGGTTTGTTTAAAAGTAGTAACGATGAATTATAATGTAATTATTATTTTTATACTAGTTACAAATGTAATCAACACTAGGATTTCTAACCCCATAGTGTTGGGATGATTGCAGTTTATAATTAGTTATCAAGGAGACATTCACTTCATATTTAAATATAACATTTATCTAAATATTATACTACTTAGCAAATTTACGTAGACAGTAAACAGAACCTACAGGATTTAACATGTATGGTGCAAGTTGATAACTTTTAATAATATTTTTCCTTTTTTATTTTTAATTAATATATTTATTGTGAAAATTAACTAGAATTGTGAATCATGATTAATAGTTTGTATTTGTCGTTTATACGAATGAAAAATTCCAAATTTTTAATGTTAAAATAACTAAATAAATAAAATCAAGCAAAATAAACTAATTATGATTAAAATAATAATTAGGTGTTGTGGATTGAATCAATATACCTTATCAAGTATATCGTAGATGTTTACATCTTCTAAGGAACGATCACTAATCCAATAAGCCTTTCCTCATTTTATTTTATAGCAAACTTGATTGTTTCAAATAAAGTCAGGGATACTACCTCGAATCACATTCTGGAGTTAAACAATATAAACTTCTTTTTCTGCAAGAGTTCAATTTTTAGTATCTAACCATCCAATTCTGTCTCCATCGGTTTTATGGAAATTCTAGATTTGTTACTCGCTACAATCTTATTAATTAAATATTAAACTGTGTAATATTACAGGTTTAAGTGCTACATCAAAAGATGCCTTACTAAGTTTTGAACAAGGAGAGCATTCCTTATTTCAGTTTAAAATCACATATTGAAATAAAGTAAGTCATATAAATAAAGTTTGTCTCGTTTGGGTACATGGTTCTAATAGTGTGCAACTGTTAAGGCAATCAACGTTTTATCTTGGAAGCAAACCGAGTAAATAAGGAATTTTACTTTTCAAATAATTATATTTTAACGGGGTATAAAATAAACTGTAATAACAATGTCATATAATAAAAACTGTTGCAATCTAGTTGTAATATTACCGCCGATACTGGTATACTATCTAATACCTATAGACTGGAACCAATAGGGATGGTAATTATTAATATTGTTGTTTGAACAATAAAATATAATTTCTGTTGTACTCATACCAATCAAAGTTACTATACATCATTAAAGCAAAACAAAACAGACAACTTTGAATTAACCCCTGATCTTAAAGTATATTCAACAATGGTAAACTCAGATTCCAGGCACTTTTTAAGGTCTTTGTCCTTCTCATCAAATTACATGAATCATGTTCATTTAATAACAGATTATTTGAATATTTTTGGATAAGAAATATTATTACCAAACAGTGCCTTAACACATCTATATTATATATAAAAAATATTCTGATTAGCTTTCCTCACATTATTAACTATTACAACAATTATTTACCGTCATTATAAATAATCTTTCGTTTATTTTATTATGTTTAAACGGAAATAAGTTTTCTGTGTAATATATAATAAATAGTTAGGTTGATTTATGTAAATGTTTAATTGAAGCAAATATATTACGTAGTTGATATATTATGGGACCAAAAATAAATTATAGAATGTAGTCATGTACTTAAAGCCTCAATGACTATACTGTTTTTAACGAATCAACTTCACAACCAACTCAACTTTGAGCTTCACAAAGCAATTGTGTATGCTCAAAGGTAAAGGCATGTATTGACAGTATAAAGGGACCTTATTGGATTCCTTCAAAGCTTTACTGTTTTTTATACTTTTGTCTTCTCAACCAATCAGCATTCATAAAGAATCGTTCCTAAGAGTACTTATGAAAACTCAATAAAATAATATTTAATTAACTGGATAAACTGTCGTAATATTAGTAAATTATATTGAAGTATGGTGGAACATATTTTAACCCACATTAGTGGAAGTAAATTTCTATGAAGTGTAATGAAAATTTAGTATGAACTTAACCAAATGCATTAATGTACTATTACTAATGAATCTAAGATCATGGCACTAAGTTAACTTCTCAACATACATTTTTCTTCATACATTTGGCAGTTTCAAATAACAAAATTGAAGTTTTATGGAAAATATTATTATTGATATAAATGGTTAATTTTAAAAGGATTTTTTACATATTACTGTCAATTATAATTAATTATCAGTGTACAAATTTGTAGCATATTTATGATGAACTAAAACGTATGTTTGGCTGTACAAGTATTTGTTAGGTTATGTAACGTTAATAAACTTAATAAAATATTGATGAAAGGATACTGTCCATAATGTATTTAACAAATATTTAGTTTCGGTCACTATACGCACTGTATAAAATGTGTTACTGTATGCATAATTTTCTTGTGTTTCGAAAAAATACGAGTTTAAATCACCATGTGATTTATATCGTATGGCTTTCAATTTCTGCTATCAAAGAAAAGGTAGATGGAATAAAAATTGCAAACCAGATTTTAAATACTATATAAAAAAAATTATATCCAAAGTAAAACATATTTGTGTATTAGTGTTTGAATACTGATCTTCCACCAAAAATTGAGTTAAGTCAAATTTTCGCAACATTCAACACCTGCTTCTCAATTTTTTCATCAAACTACTGGAAATAAAAGAGGGAATTATATAATTCCCTCTTTTATTTCCAGTAGTAGTCTGAACACACTCTTGCCTGAGTTGTCCTTCAGAAGATAGAATCCTTTATTGAAAAAAGTTTATTTGACTTGATGAAAAAATGGGTCGACTAAATTACTAATTTTGAAAGATGAACTTTCAAAAATACATTCCTATAAATTAGAACTAAACATTACGTTTAATTATTAAACATTCACACATGTTTACTACTGATCTATTATTTAAATTATTCACAAGAGAAAACCATCGCGAAATGCTTTACAAATTGCGAGAATAGTCCAAAACGTGTTTTAAAATCTACCTAGATATGCTATGTCCTTAAACAACCGATTTGACTACATACTCAAATTTGCTTCTAAAGTAAGATCACTATATGTAGTGAAAACGCCTATTACAGAGGTGATCATGTAATTAACAGACTCAGATGAGTGTGATTACTTATGGACAATGATTTTCAAGCAAGACAACTTTTAGAAATGATATTAACTTGATTTTCTATAGACTATATTTTACTTTTAGATTGTTTTCCACGAGTATTATATTAATATGGGAGCAAAATTTATACTAATTATATAAAGTATAAACGATAAGCTTCCTTCAATACCTATATTGTTAAAATGGCTGAAATTATAAATGTTGTCTTGTTGCTCTATTTCAATAATATTGTCATCTAAACAGTTCTATTTACCACGCACTTTGTAATAGTTACAATGTAAGACGAAGTACCAAGTAACATTACATACCATGTAACTTGTTATATGAAACCCATTCTATATAATAAACACGTTATATTTAATGTAAACCTGGAATTCAGTTTTTAAATAATACGAGTACATGATGTGGCAATTATCGTACATTTATTGAAGTAGACTTGATTAAATTAATTGAAGTACAAGTATTGATATAGCAGTAATTTCAAAATCGTAAGATTATTTTTCATCAGAAAATTTCAAAACTTTAATTCCACTTCAAACATGTTTTAGAATATCCTGTTCTCCGCATAAATCAATCAATATGTTGGTTTGATAGTTAAAAATAACATGGTCTAAACTAAGTGGATTAACTGAAGTAAAATTATTAAATATAAATTTAAATAACATAAAATAACCATCATAGTTCTCTAAAGCTGTTCGAAACAGGGGTATTTGGAGGTGTAGATCACACACAAGAAGACCATCTAGCTAACTCCCTGCGGTGTGGTTAATGTGTTTGCATTGCCAGGGCTAGTTAAGTGACACTTAAGTCCTCCATGCTGAGATCGTACTTAGCACTAATCTCTAACTTAGCAATCTAACTGACTAGGGAATCCTAATTGAAAGAAAATTGTCTTACATTATTAGATGTATGACAATTAGGATAGTCACTTGGTCTTGCCTAAGTTTAAGTTGGTTTTTAAATTAATTTATTTATTAACAGTTAGTAAAAGACGATTTTTATCAATATAACAGCATTAGTTATTGCATCACCTTTAAGTAGTTATAACAGCATTAGGTATTAAGTATACAAATAATTATATACAGTATACAGGGTGTATATTATGTCTGGAAACACCTAAATATATTCTTTATTCATCGAAATATACATTAAAAACATTTTACAATCGTGATAGGGATTGGGCACCTGCTTTTTGGAACTTTGCTTAGAGTAGTGGGATTTGCCGGGGCTGGGACAACAGCTGATTCTACATTTTATTTATGAGTAGAAGTGATGCCTTCGTGGGCTGTGACGTCATTGGTGTGATGCCAGAGCCTGGTGTGACGTCATGGGTGGTTGTGACGTTATGTGTGGATTTGACGTCATAGGTGAGTGTGAAGTGGGTCAAGGTCATTGTGGATATGTGTTTTTTTATTTAATAGGTTCTTGCACAGAAAGATGTTGTGTGCAAGAAGGCTTTTTTTTAAATTTTATTTATTTTTTAAAACTTTTTATTATTTATTTACAAATTATTATTTACAAACTAAAACTTAATGACTAGATTGTTTTTTCACACTTCTTTTTAGCTCGACTACCAGCTATTCTCAATTTTCTTTCACCTCCTCCATCAGTCTGTTGTAAAGTTCTTCACAGCATTCTTCAGGACCAATACTTTTAAATAATTGTATAAATAAGTTTATATGATCTAGCACATTACTGCAAACAATACAATTAGGACCGCAAGTATTTGTTGTTTCAGTTTGCATCCACTTAATGTTATATTTTTAACATCTTCGGCAATCTCAGCCATTTTATTAAGTTTTTCATCAGCTTCCAGACTCCAATATGGTTGTTTTGATAATCTCAGCTAAAATATTTCGTATCCATGGTGGATGTGCGGGATCGGTGCTGTTACTCGGACACTTGTCTGGATCGAACTGTGGTTGAGTGTCTGAACACAGTCTCATTTATAAAACCCAAAAGTCTGGCGGGGGAAAGTAGTAGTTAGGGTATGACCCCTGATGTTACTGAAATCTTAATGCCTATGCTGTAATATGATTAAGACGTTGCTGTTTTATCTTAGTGATACAGTTTCTATTGATTAGAATCCTAATACATGGATGTACAGCAAGGTATGTCCACGTCTGGAGCTGGGTTTATAGTCCAACACCCCTCGAAGTGTTCTGTTTCCTCATCTACCTCCTCCACACCACGAAGCCAGTCGTGTTCTCTCTTTAAGCTTTAGATTTCTTCTTGAAGACAAGTTGTCTCCACTAAACAGAGTATAACACTGCTTGCAGGAGATCAATGTAAAAGGTGTTGACCTGGACTTAAGTTGACAATATTAGCCATCTTTACGTCCTACCTCTTCAAGAGCGAAGCAAAGAATGAAGATCATAATCTTAAATATCTTCTAAACTACCTTTTCTCGTCGAAAATGTTCCTCTTATGTCTTATTCCCTTCCTCCAATACTTTTTCACTAAGTATTTATTTTCAGTTCAAGTAGTTTGTATTATTTATACCTAACTCGGCTGATGAACGATGAATGTAGTCGAAAATGAACGATAACCGTTCCAGTTGACTCCCGTATTGTGTAATCCACCTTTTTAAATATCTTTTTATTGTTTATAACTTCTTTAAAGTAAGTAAAGGTCATCCAAACGTGTTTAAAAAAAATTATATTTATTTAAAGATACTACTTACATGTTTTATTAATCCTGACTGTACAATAAGCACAAGTATATATATTAACAAGAAGTCATGTGCAGTGATAGCTCCGTAAAGTTGTTACCGCTCGCTTTGTGGGACATCAAATACAGTATACCTAGTTCAATATTCCTCAAATCTTCATTTTCATTGACCCACTCGCCCACTCGTACACGTCTAATGGTATTGACCCACCCGCCTAACGTACACGTCTAGTGGTATTGACCCACCCGTACACGTCTAGTGGTATTGACCCACCCGTACACGTCCAGTGTTATATACCCACCCGCCCACTCAAACACGTTTAGTGGTATAGACCCACCCACCCACACGTACACTTCTAGTGATATTGACCCACTCGCCCACCCATACACGTCTAGTGGAGTTGACCCACCCGCCCACCCATATACGTCCAGTGGTATAGACCCACTCGTCCACACGTACACGGCTAGTGGTATTGACCCACCCAAACACGTCTAGTGGTATTGATACCTTACGCTACAGTTGACTTACTGAAATTGAACTAGTTTCCTCAACACTGGTATATACCAGGTCATAGAGTTCTATATTATAGGCCCACGTTCAATTATAGGCTCACATTAAATTATAGGCCCGCGGTGGTGTATAATTTAGCGTGGGCACCATCCCCGCACAGGACTACCCCACAAAGCATATTCTCTCTCTCTCTCTCTCTCTCTCTCTCTCTATATATATATATATATATATATATATATATATATATATATATATATATATATATATATAGGGTGTTCAAAAAGTCTGGAAACCCCTTAGTTTTTACTATATAATATTAATAAACACAGAACAATGAAACTCTAGGATTACTTCCTCCCTGTGGTTACTGACTTTTTGGCCATCTTAACTGTCCTTTTCACTTTGGGGGGACGTCCTGTGGAGGAAATCTGAAAAAATCTTAAATGTAAGCATAGGCCGAGTTTGCCTCATTTTAAGGGTCATTGTTATAGAAACACATTGCCGCAATCTCGACTGAAAAAGGACTGTTCGTTTGGAAATAGCAGCCTCTCAAAGTTCCAATGAGACCAAACTTTTAGAGGCTGTTATTTCCAAACGAATGTACATGTTTCAGTCGGGGTTGCGGCAATGTGTTTCTCTAACAATGGCCTTTAAAATGAGGTATAACTCAACCTATGCTTACATTTAAGATCTTTCATAATTCCTCGTCAGGACGTCCCCCTAAAGCGAAAAAGGTCAGTTAAAACAAACAAAAAGTCAGTTACTACAGTAAAAATGTAATCCTAGAGTTTCATTGTTCTGTGTTTATTAATATAAAAAATATTAAGGGGTTTCCAGACTTTTTGAACACCCGGTATATATATATATATAGTATATATATATATACACATCTACTCCGTCTCTTCTTTAAAGGAACCATCTGATTGTCCACTGGTTTCACTAAAACTTTTACAATCTCTTATAAGTCTCAAGAATTCTACTTCGTAGGGTATTCTATTAAATATTGATGTATCTACAGGACTGTACAGAATAGGTACATTAGGCTGGGTCTCCATTATATATATTAAATAATCTTGCAATATTGGTTCAGATAATGCCAACTGTTTCATATATCTGGTCACCACTGGGGCAATAGTATTTAAAATAAAGGATTCTTCTCGTGTTAGTAGGAGCTTATCATCATGTTTGCTTAGATACCTGCCGTTCCCCTCGTTGCTTAACAAATCAATCTCAATGTCACTATACATTAATCTTACGTTAGTTTTTCTCCCAAGTATTTTGTTAGCCAAGTAGCATTCAAGTAAATGCAGATGATTGACAAATGAATCCCAAGCGGTTTCTGGAAATTGAACCATTTTAGATCCATAATGTAAAATAACAGTAGGCAGATAGTTCAAAGGCTTTACTAGACCTATTGTTAAACATTTACTCATACATGTGGATAAGGGGTACATGACACGAAGAAATACATCTGCTAAGACTGTTATAGTTTGCACTTCTTCAATTTTTCTCTTATTCTTTGTTGATATACCCTTTTCATCATCTTGTTTGATACTGTCCAATAGCGAAATATCCTTTACGTTGTCTTCTTTGCTATTATCTAATAGCGGTGTCTCATTTGAAAAAATCATGCTGTAAGTATGATGTTACCTCGTACACAGTGTTTGATCAACTGACTTCCTTGAGGTTAAGCACACAATTTATACTCAGTAGTGGGGGAAATTTATACATCCAAAAGCACCAGTTTAACAACTCCAGGAAGAGGAGTATACGTAACAGTCTTTTCCTGCAAAATTAAACAGTATGTACTCGTATTAGCAGTAATCACGTTTCTTCTATCTGTTTACAACCCAAAATATAACTGTTTCATTTCATCGTTTTACATCTTTTATGTAGACTATTTCAAGGTTTACATTTATATTTCTTATACATTTAGTCATTAATTCTAACTAAGGAATAGTGTCAAAATGGTAGAGTATGAACTTTATCATTCAGTATATGTATTTTGCTATATTTGGATGATAAAGCTTTCTTTGTTTCCGTTACGCTGTACGACTAATAGTTAAAGCTTTGTGTACTATTAAACTCTGCTGTAAATGTTACATCCTTAAAGAGACACTTTTTATAGTTTTCAAATTGAAGTTTCGCCTTTAAATATAGATTTTAACGCATTTTGCATTCTATATAAATTATTTTAAACTTATCATCATTTTCATTTTTTCGGACACTTTTAATTGAATACAATGGACACTTTTAATTGAATAAAATTTTGCCGTAAAGCTACAATTTCTTCTATTGGTACACCCTTTGTTTCATCTTTGAATTTTCCAAGGACCTTATTGTTTCTACTTCTGTCATATGTAGGATTAGTCGTTATTCTAGGGGTAGTCTGAAAATTCAAAATAACCAGTGTAAGGAAACGTTAGCAGATCTTCATACATATCTATTGTCTTAATCCAATATATAAAAGTGTCTGCATCCATGTATGATATTCCTATGCAATCTCGTCCATAAAACTTTACCATATTATTATAGTGGAAATTATACAAATGAGTCTTGGAAATATCTAAAATTGACATACCAACATATAACGGTCTATCTATTACAATATTAGTCTTGTTCATAGAGACTGCAACAATATTTTCATTAATAATTATTGAAGTTTTAAAGTTAAGTTATTTGACTAACTTTTCTAGCTTTGTTGCATTACAGATTAACTTTGTATCTTGATGCTTTCGTTTGTTTTCTAAAGTTTTACCAAAAATCACATTGTTCATTAATTTAAAAAGGCCGTTTGAAAATCTGATATTGTAGCAGCTCTTCGTTTTGTGTTTGTTTATTTCGGAATCAATTTATGGTTTGCGCCAACATGATTGGGAAAATTGAATCCCTCGATGTATTTTTGTTATCTGAAGATCTAGCTCTAGAGCTTGTTGAACAACTCAGAAGTGAGCAACGTACCTCTCTTTGTGTTTGAAAGTCATAATTAATTTAGCATGTTTACCTTAGACATTCTTTATTCTGAATAAAATACAAAAAGATGTATATCTCATTCGTCATTACAGATAAACTTTAGTTTATATAATAATAAATAAACAACAATTTTTATTCTTATAAAATAATAAATAAACGTCAAATAAATAAACAACCAGTGTTAAAATAATATATACAAAATGACAAAGTAACAAAGACAATGTAAATCTGTTGTTTTCGGGTCAAGTAGACAGGAATTCCTGTAAACTATAAAATTCCTTGCTGATCAAATAATTTCTCACAGATTTCTTGAATCCAGCCCCTTTTAAACTTTTAATTTCAGCAGAGAGTTTGTTATAAAAAAACAGGTCCAGTAAAAGATACTCCCCTTTTAGAGTGTCAGGCGATGTTGGGGATTGCGGATATCGTCACCATGCCTGGTCAGATACCTGTGGTTTGCGCCGACAACTGGGAGATCATCAGCATTATATATCGTGGTCGTGATTACCCTGAATGTGAAAATGGAGGGAATGGTAAGAAGATTAAGGAGTTCGAACATTCCTCTACATGAATGCAGTGGAGGTATTCCTTTCAAGATTCTGACAGCACGTTTTTGCACCAAGAAAACCTTCAAAGTATATGGAGACCCACCACATACTTCAATTCCGTACGTCATGAAAGAGGAGAAACATCCATAATAAACCATAATCAAGGCATTTAAATCTATGAGAGGATATAAGGTTCTGAGTGCATAACTGACTACTCAGCTTACTGCACAACTGAGATATGTGAGAAGACCATGATAAATCACTGTCCACGGTCAGACCTAGAATCTTGACCGAAGAACATTCTTTTATTTCAAATTGTTCCAAAGATATATGCTGAGGATTTTTATTTTTGGTCAGAAACTGAATAAAAACAGTTTTCTCTGAGTTCAGTAAAAGATTGTTAACTGATAACCAATGTTGAAGAATTTCTATAGATTCTGTGACTCTATATTGCAGGTCAGTTTGAGGACCACCAAACAGCAGCGTCGTGTCATCCGCATAAAGTATAAATTTGGCCAAAGGAAGATGTAAAACAAGATCATTTATATAAATGATGAAGAGCAAGGGCCCTAAAATGCTACCCTGGGGTACCCATACCTGCATTCGACATATTCAGAACAGCTTCCTAAAATCTCCACGAATTGTCTTCGGCTGCAAGGTATGACTTGAACTAGGAGAGAGCAACTCCACGCACTCCACACATCTTCAATTTCTCACCAAGGTTGTTGTGATCAACCCAATCAAAATACTCCCAAGACTGGATCACGCTGTTACAGCTGTGATACTACATCATTTATAAAATCAACAGCTGCTTGAGTGGTTGAACGATTTGGCCTGAAACCATATTGGTTATCTGTAAGGATGTTATTTTTCTCCAAATGATCCAACAACCTTTTATAGGCAACTTTTTCTAATACCTTTGAAAGCATGCACAAAATAGAAATAGGTCGATAATTATTGACATCACCTTTGTCCCCCTTCTTAATAATAGGGACAACCTTGGAAGTCTTATAGATGTTGGGAAAAATGCCTGAGGAAAGTGAAACTTTAAAGAGGTGTATTAGAGGTTCAAGAAGGCCCTGGTAAATTTGTTTGATGAGAAAACTGGACATTTCATCCGTTCCTGAAGCCTTTTTAGATTTTAGGGACATGATAGCTTGTTCGACTTCAACTTTATTGACAAGAGCAAAAAATAAAGAACTGCTTAGTGGAAGTTTTTGAGCAAGATTACACGGAACATTAGACTGAAAATTGGAATGAGATGAAATATTTGTGCATGAAATATTTGAGAAATGACTATTAAAAAGATTAACCACTTTAGGTAACGACTGAACAGAATTTCCCTGGAGTTTTAAAGCTGGAAAAGAAGCATTCAGATCGGTCTAACGTGTCTCTGTACGCACAACACTCCAGATTGCCCGCTGCAAGCAATCGGAGCTCTGCACATCACGAGAAATGGTTGCACGCTTCTCCTCGAGTAAACGCTTACGAAAGAGTTTTTGCCTTTCCTTCTACAATTATTTTAGCGCTAAATCATTTGAATCGCGGGCAATAATCCCCAAATCGACATTCCGATTGGCAAAATCCTTTACACTAGTGTTTAAGTTGTGTTTCTTTCTGCCGCCAGGTTTTTTTGACTGTTTTTGAGAGGAAATGCATTTTCAAAATGTGATTGAACAATTCCAGAAAAAGATTCAAATTTTTTGTTGACAACTTCAATTTTGTTTAAGAAACTCCAATCTACCGTAGACAAAAATTTTTTAAAATTAATAATATTTTGTTTTGAGAACACTCTTTTTGTTATTGTACAGGAAGTTTCTTTACATTGGTAGTTTATTCTTATCAGTTGTGAATCATGATCAGACGTTGTATTGAAGAAGGAATTACAGGAAACTGTCGCAGGGTCTAAGTTTGTTACAACATTATCAAGAAGTGACTTACTATTTGCTGTAACTGTCGTGGCACTCTTCACTAATTCACGGAGATTGAAAGACATTAGTATATTTCTTATCTTTATAACGCTAAGGCCAACAGAATCTAAAAAGTTTACATTCCAATCTCCACAAATTAAAATTAATTCATTCTCCTTCTCTACACTATAAGTAAAATTTTCTAACCTTTCAATAAACTCCTGCACATTGTCATGTAAAGCTCTATACAAACAAATGAGCACAAACTTTGTAAGTTGAATTTTTGAAGGTCTAAACTGTCTACAAGCTTAATATTTACAATAGAAAATTCAAAACAATTTTCGTTGCAAAACTTTTTAACCAGTTCATTCCTACTGCTTGTTGCAAAAGATTCAACTGAACTGTTATTATTGTAAAATATGGAAACACCACCTCCCGAACCCGAGGTGGAACTGGAATTTAAAGTCTGCATATATCACAACAGGAACTCTGTACTGATGACAAACTTTTGAAAATTGCACCCTAGATTGCTTTACACTAAGCAAGTCGAACCCTTGGGGAGGTATTTCAGATTTAGCTAGAAGTGGTTGATCGTAATGAAGATCATGTATTTCTTCAGGATATTGTATATCACACTCCAACATATATCCGATATCGCAGTGTTTTGGAATTTTAGCTATATTGCTAAAACTCTCAGGATCCACCCAGGTGAAATGGCCATAGGGCAAAGGATGACTCCTTGCCCAGCCATAAAGGTTATTGGCGTCAAAATACCCTAGGTAGAGATGGGTTCATGAGTAGCATAATTCGTGGGCAAATATCTGTTGTCGGCCTTCATATATCTGGTTACACTTTGGGTTACAGTATAAGTAAATGTCACACAACACAAATTTATTACAATATTAGCTCAAAATGCACGAATATATTACAATACAAGTACAAAATGCACAAATATTATGGTGATCGATTTAGGTGAACCACGCTCACCTTCCTCAGACCAGAGGAATTCACAAAAGAATTACATTTTTGTGTGAATCCCTCTGGTCTGAGGAAGGTGAGCGTGGTTCACCGAAATTTGTCACCATAATATATGTGCATTTTGTAGTTATATTATAATATATTTGTGAATTTTTTTCTCATATTGTAATAAATTTGTGTTGTGTGACGTTTACTTGTACTGTATATATACCAGAACGTATTATGCTAATTAAGAAACTACATTGGGTTAATCCTCCTCTGATTCCTGACTCCTCCATCAACACCATATCAATGTTTCTAATTAAATCTGATGTGCATTTCGTTTCTCTTAGCATCGCCTGCCAAACTAACCCTGGAGATGTGTATGAATGAATGGGATCTAAATCATTCGCTTCAATACACGTGTTGCGGAATAATTCCATGACATCACAGAGCGAGGTGGTTTAACGTAAAAATCACTGTACTCACCAAGGATTTTCAAGCTAAGTTCTGTTCACAACCTACATGCGTGCTGGTAGACATCAGGTTCAATATCGCTTAACTTGTTGTAAAATCATTCCTGTAGTGGTAGAGATTTCTCACTGAATTTTGCTACACTATCTATGTAGTCGTATGGTTGACTCCCTTCCTAAGCCAAGATCTAGTTTATCTGTAGGAACAGTATCTGAGATTTCTACAAAGTCTTGTCTTTGCAGATTTTATACTAGTTTCGTCAAGTTTGAAGCCATGAACCTCAACGAATCAATAAGCCTTATCTTCATTTTACCCACATTCTTAGAGAAACTTATAACATTTTCCATACTGGTCGCTAACATATCGATATTTCCGTCGTCTTTCCCAATTGTGGAAATAAAAAGTGGGAGTCATATCCGCTCAAGCGATGTAGTACAATCGGTATGATACGAGGTAGTTTATAGTTTATATTACAGCTGTTGCAAGCAGGTCCTCTGTACATTCCAGTCAAGTCATCGTGATCTCTCACGTTTCCATTAATGTCTGTGAATATGTTGCCACACAGATAACATGTTGTTACATTTGTATGTCTTTTAATTTTATCATCTGTTAGAGGTGTCATTGGTTTTTACAACTGTAAAGTAATCCACTTTACGTCTTACCTTATACAACTGATCTTAAAATTAAGCCTTGTCCCCCCTTTGCACCTGAGGAGTAGATGATAAACCGTACTGTTGCAAATGATTATCTGGAAACGTAGATTTTATTAGTAAACAGTAACTATTAAGTTTACGTACCTGATATTTTTGCCGTCTTGTGGGGTCTGGACCTTCAGTGGCTAGAGGTAACAGGGAGGATTTAAAATCTGCATATACCACAACAGGAACTCTGTACTGATCCTTTTTTGAAAATTGCACCCTAAATTGCTTTACACTAAGCAAGCATATTCTTGCACATTCCTTCTCCTTACAGAGACGGTTATGCTCTATTAGCCAATCTTGACATCTCTCCTTTGTTTTCCTCTTGCGAAACAGGAACAACGTTTACAAACGGTTAATTGGTGTTCAGATTTTGATACTTGCTTCCCAACGAGTCTATTTAAATCTTTAATCCTTACATCACTGTTTTTAATAAGCAATAAATCAGTGTGATCTGTTCTTTCTACAGTTGTTAATTGTAGTGGGTACACATTATTAGAGTTATCTAAAACAAAAACGTTTATAGATGCTGTAGGATTGTGTTTTTAAAAAACATTTAATATCACTCAAAGATACAGAATATGATATACTGTTAAATGTATTATTATGCCTTAATTCTACATAC
Source organism: Stictocephala bisonia (assembly GCA_035578905.1). NCBI lineage: Eukaryota > Metazoa > Arthropoda > Insecta > Hemiptera > Membracidae > Stictocephala > Stictocephala bisonia. The sequence goes on along the minus strand of JAQJVL010000533.1, from coordinate 440,047 downwards.
CTATGATTAGGTCTATCGACGTGTGCACCGTATAAAAATTTAGCCAACATAGCATACATTATATAAAACATTCATTATCATTATTCGCTACATTGATACAGGATTTTGTTTGTTTTATTTTTTTCTTGCAATTCTATGTAGCTACAGCCTCTATCTCCATATCCATGTGTATGTATTCTTATATACAACCCCTCCACAGATAGTAAAACTCTATCCAGATCCTCTTCCTTCGTGTTCACTTAATTTCATCTTTAATTCTTTATACAAATCTTCAATCACACCTTCAGTGTTAGTTGCTACTCTAAAAGTTTTGTTTTTAGTAATAAAACCTCTTGGTGATAATTCATTCTGAAAATTTGTACATATAGCATCAAGAATTATAACGAAGTTTATAAAGTTTAACCTTTTCAGTTCATTTTCTAATGTGTTCACTACTAGCCCCTTTGCTTTGAATAAAAATTCTTCTAAACCATACTTCTTTGTGTTTTTAATCTTGAAGTGTCTTACCGAAGATCTTTCAAGAGCTTCTGATAGGATTTCAGCTTGCAGATCTGATGGAGGTGCATACCTAATGACAATTAATTGCTCTATTTTGCTTTTGTTGTTCTACTTCTTTCTCGTCTTCTAGCACATTTTAAATATTATGATTTAACTCATTATGAATAAGTAAGAGTATTTCATCATTGACATTTTTCAAACAAATCGCACAGGTATACAACTCCATTGTTAAATCAACCAAGTTTAGTCAAGGACTGTTTAAAGGTAGCAGTGGTTTTGGTTATATACACGAACCAGATTCTCTTAACCAATGGACAACTCGAGACGTTTCTAACCAATCAAAACACAATAGTATGTTTTTGGGAGGGGGTAAAGTGTTGTTAGCATATCACTCAGAATCCATCAGACAACATCTACACCCGCTGCATGATCTTCGAGTCTTTAGTTACTTTAGAAATGGTGGCTATCGATGAGCAAAGTGAAGAGGAGCATTATTACGATTCGGACGAGATTATTGATACCGACGATGATATGGAGGTTGGAAACATCTTTTCACTTTCACTGAAGGGAACTATTACAGTTCAATCGAAATTACTGATACCGATGAACGTTCACAATACATGTCAACTCCAACCACTAGTTTAACTGTGAACGATATTGAAGTGAATACAACAACAATGGATTCTCGTTTTACTTATGTTAAAAGAGAATTGTTCCCTGATATAGATAGTGCTGAAGAACATGATTAACTTTAGACTTAAAAATATATATATGAATGACCTTGACTTACTTATTAGCTTCAAATAGCACAAAGTACTTTTCTGTTGTAATGCAATTATAAGATACACATATTCTAAATCTAAAGTGTGAATCTAGTCATAGATTCAAGGCCACGTTTTGACTAGCGAAACGCACCTCATAATAATACAGTTATGAGGCGCGTTTCTAAAATGGGAGAAGATAGGATTGAAAAGAAGAACAGGAATGTTTTCTTAAGCAGGATGTTGAAAACGATATAAGTACGATATGTTGAAAAACGTAATTAAAGTAATTCAAGGTAATTTAATACTAAGCGAATTAAGCCTTGTAACAAAATAAATCGTTATAAGGCTCAAATATGACAGAAAAAGAAGCAAAAAGGAGAAAAGAAAAACATTCATTACATATAACCATACAAACTATTTAAAATCAGCAAAGCAATCAAGCAATAACTACAAGCAACCATCAAGCAAGAAAACAGAGAAGGAAGTAAGAAAAGTTCAAGAACACTGAAAAGTGCTGTTAAAATTTCCAAAATGTTATAAATTTGGATACCTGAGAGAGAAAACATATTTCATTAGTTAATAAAAACCATAGGTTAGGTTAGGTATACCAAGACAGACCGTTGGGTGGTTTTCGTGCCTCAGAACAACAGCGTGCTAAGGATACGTCATTTGAATTTGGTGACAATGTGAATGTTTGGACTGTCACCCATCATCAGTTTCATAATTAAGTTAAAATTAAAAAAGTTAAAAATTGTTGAAATCACCAATTTTTAATACTCAAAGTGCTCTATTTCCTGATAGAGCGATTCCTTAGATATGCGGTTTGTGGAATTTAATTCAGTTCACTATGCCCTTTAATGTGATGTATCACAAGGTAATGACTTCCATAAAGAATATTGACGATACCCTCGACAGGATGTCCCCCGTTAGTGTGAAATTACTAAACTGTTCCAAAGAGAAGGTGCTCAAGAGTTATTAGGATTGTAAAAGTATCATATTTGTATTTCAATTAATAAATACAATTTTTAAGTGTTCCCAGACATAACAGAAGGCAATGTGAAAATGCAACTAATTCACTGACCTATATAGGTATTTCAACAGTAAAAACCACTCGAAATCAGTTTGTGAAAGAAATTAAATTTGTATAATATTAAATTTACTTCATTGTCTAGCTGGTAATTTTTTTGGAATAGAACATAAATTTTGCAAAAATTAAATTTGTAATCAATTTACTCATTAATTAAACAGTTTTAAAATTAATAGTTACTCTTTAAAACCAACAAGTAACAGTTATGAGAAGAAACTGTTGCATCCTGTAGCGTACTATTTAAGTATTTATATGATTGCTATGAATTAATGACCCACGTTCACTTCTGGATTGTAAAGAAGCAACATTCATAACCGTAATTAAAGATACAAGAAGAGCATCTTTAGTAACTTTACGACGCCTTTTATTTTGTTAACTATGACGTGTAACTAATTATTACAGACATTCAAAGGGCAAATATTCTAGTATTTTTACTTTCACAGTAATAATCAATCTTGTAATAAAATTATAGATAGTAATATTCTGATTTTAAATGTCAAATACTGGTCAAATACTCATATATGACGAATAATTTGGTGACATCCTAAATCTAATATTTTTACCATAACGTAAGTATAAATAACACAACCTCCATGTAATTTTATATCAAGAATGGCACGAACTAGGACAATTGCTTCTAAGACGTAATAAGTTAAATATGGAGACTAGATTGTATTGTATATAAATCTATAAGACATATAATGTACATTTTGAATTGAATCTCAAATGTTATACGAGTTAAGAGGAATTTGATATCGGCACTAACTGATATTGACAGGTTCTTAGTAAAATGGTGACATATCGGTCACCTGGGAGCCTTTCCAATATCGTTTTGAACCAAAATAGTCTGAATCGTTTTCCGACATCAAATAAAATGTTTATTCAATATATTATCCAATATAAGTTTTATTTTTAATACAGAAGGAGCACTTTTATTATGAATTGGTGGTATTAGATTAATTTATGATCTTATTCATTATTCATCTCTAAGACGCCGATCGTAGAGATATGGGTGAATATGAGGAGTGAATGAGTGTGATGAGTCTAGATGAACGAGTGTAGTCATTGTTACTATCTGAGTTCGACTTAGCTCAGAAAGGACTATTTATTAAAAGCCCAATAGCCAGGGCAATTATGGGACCTACAGCTTTACGTGGAATCCTAACCACGTAGTGTTGGTCTGATTTTCAGCTAACTGACAAGCCTGACACTCAATTCTCTCCCCTACACAACATCTGAACCTTGACTACCATTCAACACGGAATATGCACTGCAGACTTCTCTAGTAGTGTCTACGTTGATGGCAACCTCTGAGCGGGCGCCGTGACGGTATTAAGAGAACCGAGCATGGAACCTATCGCCTACAATCTTCCAAACACTTTGTCCCCAAGTAGCTGGGTTACAGCACTGCGCCATCAGCGCCATCTAATCTACAACCTTATAAAACTAATGATATATAGAAAAGTTCTAAAAAGGAATAACTTTTCCATCTTGATGGTCAGTTGTATGGGAACTTAATGTACAATGTTATAACATTAGCTTAGCTTACATGTTATGCCATCAGTAGTAGGTTGGTGGTAGCCGATCAATAAACCGTGATATCCCTAAAACTACTATCTATAATAGCTGCAGTGTTTGTAAGAATCTTGGCTATTATTTTTTTGTATATTTTTTGAAAATAATAACGTGTTTCAATAGTTAGAAAATGTTCCACAATAAGCTTGAAAAAATTGTTTAATATGGATGAGATAGTTTAAAAAATATATTAGTTATACGATAAAGACTTTCAATAAACATAAGAAAGCATTGAGTTCTCCTCTGTCAATAAATTTATAAAGCAAATATTGGACTATTGATTTTAAGATTTCCTAAGAATCCTGTCTTTTTCTAGACTCTTTAATTTTACAATTAAAATAAAAATCAAGTTTTACAACCTAAACCACATTTACATTAAAATTATTTAAAGTTTCCAGTCACTTTATTTCTAGACAAACTATTCGTTTAACGTGTGTACCAATTAAAAAATAAAAATTTATTACGTCTGCAGATCCAAAGTTGCGTAGGACGATTGAGTTCGACTTTATTGAAGTATTATATTGATAGCATTAGTGCAACTGTCTCTAGCTACAATATAACTTCACTTCTTGTTGAAGTGCCTTCTATTCTCCTTTAACTTTCTTCTTTATTAAAAAAACTACAAACAGTTTTTTAGTAAATTAATTAACCCGTGCATACAAATTATATTTCAGAATTTAATAAGTATTGGTAACATAAAATAAGATAACAAATATTTCACAAAAAAAAAAAAAAAAAAAAAAAAAAAAACCTGTAGAAAGGAAGAAATCGAAACTATCCCAAAACTCTCAGGGTGGAATACTATTTACTGAATTATAAGGCTAACGCTTAAGCCTTTAGAATTACTAGTCATAACATAGGACCAATTGTTATGACGCGAAAAGTACCACTTTATGTGTACGCGTGGGTGGGGGTAAATACCACTGTACGTGTTAAACCGGTAAACATTCCAGTAAAAATTCAAGTCCATTTAAGTCCAAGTTAAGTCCGTTCAAGTCTCTGAGTCACATAAGCATGTAGATGTAAATACTTATAGATGTCTTACTTTTATTTCACCGTTCACGAGAAAAAAATGTGACTTATGAATATATGTATCAATAAATAATATCGTTAAAAATTGTCCAGAACACGTTGACATTTTCTTACTATCCTTTATTGTAATGTTCATGTACAATGGAGAAAGTAATTATATTGGGAAAGTTTTAAGATATTTAGCCAATCTTAAAGGAAAATAATGATTAAAAGTATGTGATTTGGAACATTATTTAACTCAGCAAATCCTAATAATTTTCTATACTACACCGGGCACGTTATAAAAGTAAATATTCTTATCTTTTGTTATAAATATTGATTTTACAAGTAAAGAAATACCAAGTAATTTTTTTATTGTACTTCTCGTACTTTTAAACCGAACATTTGGAAAAAGAGACTTGATAATTGTTTCATAAATTATATGAAATGATTTACATTTTCGTTTGATGTACTTCTTTAGATAAAAAAATACACAAAAAAAATTGAAACAATATAAGTACACCTCAGCATCCATTGTATCGTCCTTGAAAATGGCAATAAAGTACTGGAGTAATATTTCATATCATAGCCAAAATAATGTTTTTTATAAGGAAAAACACGGACCTTAAACTTATTTAATGACTTTTCAATAAGATTCTCGAAGATATTTGTTTGTTTACATTGTAATAGTTTACCAAAGCTAGTTTGCTTGAACTTTGACAAGTTCGATGTTTGACGGTGCCAGCTGCAGGCTTAATGTTACTAACTTGACATCCTCACAGTCTTAATGATGATTTGTGTTTGATAAAACTAGCAATTTCGCCAAAATATAACTACATGGCTACACATGTTATCGCCACAAGAGTACAAATGAGATTGTATCGTGGGTACATCACATGGGTATTAAACAAATAATAAGGTTAACGTACCTTTTGTCGTCTTCAGCTACAAAATCCTATTTATTGGATTACCGGTTTCAGAGTAAGAACTCCATGTTCACATCCATTGTACGCTGTCAAAACAGTCACATTAAAAACATAATACAAAAATTACATATTTACAATAATAAAAATAATAAAACACATGATAACATTGCCGGTTGGTATGATGGTTAGATCCGGATTGAGCGTGCAGCTGGAACGATGTTAACCAATGCTTACTTGACTTTGAACAATTTTATTTCTATCTGGCCGTCTGTGTTCTTTCATCGGTTGATTCAAATTTGTAATCCGATCAAATAAAATATTTGTAGAGAATTTTAATGTTTCATTAAGCACAGTAGTTATAAATATAAAAAATAAATATAAAAAAATATATAAAGCCATAAAGAGCAACCCAACTACTGTGCTTAATGAAAAATTAAAATTCTCTACAAATATTTTATTTGATCGGATTACCAATTTGAATCAACCGATGAAAGAACACAGACGGCCAGATAGAAATAAAATTGTCCAAAGTCAAGTAAGCAGTGGATAACATCGTTCCAGCTGCACGCTCAATCCGGATCTAACCATCATACCAACCGGCAATGTTATCATGTGTTTTTTTATTTTTATTTTTGTAAATATGTAATTTTTGTATTATGTTTTTAATGTGACTGTTTTTACAACGTACAATGGATGTGAACATGGAGTTCTTACTCTAAAACCGGTAATCCAATAAATAGGATTTGTAGCTGAAGACGACAAAAGGTACGTTAACCTTATTATTTGTTATATATATCAGCTCAGGAGGCTTTAGCAATGAATAAACATGGGTATTAATGTGATTCGCTTGAGAAAACTAAATTAAACGCTCGTAACCTTTCGATGTATACACCTCAACAGGTACTCGAAATCCATATTGACGATCGGTGTCTTACGAATAAATAAACAAAGAAATAACAAAAAGACCAGATAATTACCTCTTCCATATTTATATGACAGTGTGTTTTACAGTCACCATTTAGCCTTCATTCCCAATAGTTACATTTTTCCACACCAGCGAGCACAGAGTAACATAGAAGGCATACGCTTTAACAGTGTGTAAGTGCATTGAAGCCAGTTCTGCCATCTTCGATAGGCATAGAAAGGAAGGATCACGTCTCGCTGTCCGTTCAACTCAGTGTCGTAGATTGAAATAAAACGTCCTTTGACTAACTTAATAAACATGAGTAAACATTTTGAAATTTAACATACAGTACTTATTATAGATAGTTAGTAGGCATTTTTTAGCAAGATTAAAAAAATTAGACCAAGAAGTAAGCAGATATTCCATTCTTATAAAGGGGGGCCTGATGGTACCTATAAGGTTTAGGATATAGTTGAAAATAGTGTTAGCCTACTAATTATAACAAGAATTTTATTCATATTCAAGCAATATATAAAAAATATTCTCGAAGACAATAAAAAGAGCTATATGGCATGGAGATTTCAGTAAATAACTAAGTTAATAATAAATTAAATTAATGAATACGATAAAAAGTTTATAGACTTAATTGAAAATTAATTAAGATGGAATATTTTACTCATTAGATATTGGAGCTAGAAGTCATGCCCTTCTGACATCCTGATAAAAATCCATCTTAATATATTGAAGGGTTTATATATACATGTATATAGAATATATTATAAGATGTGTAGTATAATAGTGAATAATAATATTATCTTGGGAAAAACAATAAATAAGGATTTATAGAAGACCTGATGAGATGAAATTATAGAAAAACAACATTTTCAGTAATAGTATATTTCATAACAAGAGTGGAACGTGGGGTTTTGCATGTTCGAGACCATATGTTTGAAGTGCGAGACTTGTCGAGCACTTCAAATGGTCGAGAACATACAAAACACTTTCACTCGAGTTTTGAACGATACTTTTCACTACACTACGGAATAAAAACAGGTGTTGTTGACTGTGGAAAATTTTCGGTTGTAAACAATGATACTTTCGGTAGTAAACAATAGACAGCTGTTGAAAATATGATGTTTCGCAGGTTGTAAACACATAACGAAAACAGCTGAACTCATAGTAGTGTAGTGAAAAAGAATTTTAGTAATACTAAGAAACCTAAATGTTTTTAGGTTAATCAGCTGGAAATAAAGCAACTTATTATTGTTTTCTAATAACACTTTGGTTCGAGTTATAGCTTTAAAAAAATAAAATTAAAAAATGTTCTTTTGCTTTAAAGATTTCATTAATTCTTATTTAATTATAAAACTAAAAATTGAAAAGGCATGCTTTTAAAATTTCATTTAAAGTAGTATTTAAAGATAAATAATGATTTATTTGATTAACTTCCTTGTTTGAGCAGCAGTAATATTTTATGTCCTGTTTTCTTAAAAACTATTTTCAGAAATCTTATTACCTGCACATCTATTCTCATGTATAAAATTTAGTAAACACAAAACCATATAAATTACTGATTAATAGAAGTAAATTACATAGAATGCTAAATGACATTGGACGTTTATTTAATACTTCCAGCAAATGTGTGAAAAATGTGATATGTTTGATGAAGCTGAATTACGAATGATTTTCAACAAAGCTTTTACACACATTCATGAGGAGTAATCGTAACTAAAGAGAATTAATATTTGTGCTTGTGAGTACAAAAATGTTATTAATTCATTATTCAAATAGATGTTAAAGTTTTTTTCAAATAAAGGAGGCTGGAAAATACAAGTTGTAGATTGGAGTGATTTATATTCATGCGTGCTACATTGAAAGCAATTTAGAGGCACGCATTCAAACAGCCCTACAACAGCCGACATGTCCGTACCAAATCTCCTCTTATTAAACTTTGATGCGTTATTCGGATTTACAGTAATCCAATTGCTGGACTGGATTATGGATTAACGTTCATAGTTCGATTGCTAGAACATTGCTATTTCACAAATATCAATATATTAAAGCCCAGTTCAATCCTATTCAGGTGTGCACTAACTTGTTAACCAATTATTAATATTACTTAATTATTTTATATGAATTTCCCATTACCTTATATGTCAACTGATAATAACATCATTTCTGTTTATAGAAATCTTTTAGTCCTACTGCAAACTAACTACTATCTTATTCAACTCTTAGTTATAAATATTTATTTTTGCACTGATCTTAGTAGGATATTTCAATAAAATATTACTATTACTATATTATTAATTCAATTAAATATCCATACACGTACGGTGGTGAAGGTCTACTTAATATGGATGGACTTATTTTGACTACTTATTTTTTTTAGATACAGAATCAGCCTTACAATTTAATTTTTTATTTATATTTTTTGTGTTTAGTTTTGAATAGTTATCAAAACTATTCAAATTTTTTGTTGTGTTCACCTGAAGATCATATTTTTATATTATAAACACATCGTGAGAAAATAAAACTTCACATCAATTTGTATTGTTAACAAGTTTGTCTAAGTATTAAAAAAAATATTGACGGACATTTCAATCTTCATATGTAGATGTTTTATTATTTAAAAACTATTTACCAATAACTGATAGTAATTAAAAAATATATAAGAACTAGATCTTTGCAACAGCCCACCCGTGCATGTACAGTGTATGTACAGAGTACAGTACAGTACCCACCCACCCATCCATTTAAGTATATAGGCATTGGCCTACTTGCTACCCCTAACTCCCCTGATACAACAATACAAGTACGGTGATACTGATCCAACCATCCACCCATACATGTACGGTGCTGAAGGCCTACTTCATCTGGACGGACCAATTTTGACTATTTATTCTTTTAGAGAAAGAACCAGCCATAAGTTTTTATTTAGAAAAAATGGATCTATATTAATCACAATACTGACCGATTCACCGTTGCAGAATTATCTTACGCTGCCTCAAGATAAATGGCTTCTAGCTAGTATCCCTCAAGACTGAACGTTTTATGACCATTGCTCCGGGCTAGGTGACCCCAGTAGCTAGGTGACCCCAGTAGCTAGGTTACCCCATCGTCTTCTTTTTGTTTAAGTAAGCTCTACGTTAATTTAACTCTAGACATGGCAGCATTCGTCCCATCGATCAAAGTCACTTTATGTAATTCAGTCGACAAGTGTTCTCTGCCAAATGGATCAATCGTTGCTGCCATATTCACAATATTTTTTTACATATAAGTGGCTTTTTTCACTTAACAACTCAAGAAATAAGCAAAATAATTTTCTAGACTTAGATAAGAACAGGCATGGACAGATCCAGGGATAACAGTGATTGAGGAGCAGCTCTTTTGTAATTTTAGGCTATGTGAATTATCTTATGTTGTTTAAGAGACAGAAGATATTACATGTATTTGGAGGTTCCCACAGTCTGTGTTGAAATATTATCTTCACAGAAAAAAGGCTGCCATCATCATGAGTACAAATCTTCTGCCTATTAGTTGTCTCTTTTATTCCATGTGAATCCTATTCTATTTGGAGAGACTGCGATCAAGTTGTTACTCTTAGATTCTTCAATGATGACCTTGTAATACAGCTATAGTACTCATAAATGTTGCTCATAGTGAGCGTAAGAATATCCATGTTAAAGAACTCCAACTGGAAGTTACCTGTTGCCTAGAGTGTAGTTATGCAGACCCCACAGGGCAAGAGACGTCACCATCAAGGCACTGAATCATCTTCCACGTAGGATCAAGTTAGGGTAAAATCAGGGATGCAGGATGAGACGAGAATCCTTGAACCTGGAAAGAAACTCAGGAATTATAACTTTTTATCATAAGATGCTATTATATTTAATCTTCAGTTATTTTGAGCTATTTATAAACACCTCAAACTTCCAGGTAACTAAGAACAAAGATTTAGTTCACAATATTCAGACTTTATTTATACATTTTGTGTCAAGACGGTAGCATTTGACATGCTTGTTTCTGATATTACAGAAATGCTTGTGTGCCGAAATAAACTTATTACCTACTATCTATAAAATAATTTTATACATTTACAATCTAGGAACAGTTGTGATTTTAAATCGTGAAAATGTGAAAAATACGAATTAAAAGGTTTTCGTCTCATAATACAAGGAATTGACGTTTTTTATCAAGAATATTTATTCAAACTTACTAGGAAGGTCCAAAAAAGTATGGAATACTTAATATTGCTTTATGTAAAACTGCAATTATGTTAGACAGATGAATATTACTAAGGATTACTATGTTTCTAAAAATAAATACTATTTTGAGAAAATTAAAGCTAATATGAAAACATGTTCATCCCACCTGAAACAAACGTACAGTAGTTGCTGTGGTTACCAGAATCAACTGAAAAAAAGATTGTGAGTATTTTTCACCAGACAAACAGATGATGGGTGAATGTCTTTGATGATGTGTCTTAAGTATTTGTTGGTTGTAAAAATAGTGTATTTGTTATAGTTTGATTTTTATCGAGGTTAATTTTAGAACGAATATTGAAAGGTACCACTTATAAGAAACAACGTTTCTCGTTATGTCTGTCCATGAAGACCCTTAAATTTCACCTATGTTCAGTTTAAATCACCCAGTTTGGTCGGAGAACTTAATTACATCATCGATGTAACGTATAGGGAAAGACTTTAGGAAAATGAAGCAGAAAACCTGTTTTAAATTTCTACGCAGTGACAATTTTAAGTAGTATTTTATGTATAAAGACATTTTTGGGGAACAACAGTCCAAACTACTTTAGCAAAAGTGGATCTCCCGGATTTGAACCCGTAACCATTTGTGTAAGAAGTAGAGTGTAGGCTTCTTGCTAGCACCTAAGCCAGCAAGAGGCCTTAAATGTCATTTTACAGATCAGGACCGATAACTAATATTTACAATACGCCTGTGGTAACTGTCCTGTTCACCAACTATATGGTATTGGCAGGGTAGTTCTCAATGGCAAAAAGAATGATTTTACACACACGAACTGAAGACTCCTCTCAGACTCCAAATAGAACCAACCTCCTCCAAACCAAGGAGCAGAACAGGGGAAAAATTATATAGTAAATCACCCGAAATTGAACCCGAGTAATTTTTAGGGAACTCTTAGATACGACAACTCCTAAGTTAGTCGAGGAAGCTGAATTTAATATTATGCTACCTGAGACCATGACTTATAATTAAAATACTGTACACTGAAGATTTCAAATATCTGAGAGTTACTTTGACTAGCCAAAATAAAATGGAAGAGGAAATAAGTTAGAACTATGCAGTAAATAGATGCTTCTGAAGTATGCTAAAGCTATTCAAAAGTAAACTACTCTCAAGAACTACAAAAATTAGAATGTATATAGCTATTGTACAACCTGTTTTATTGTATGGATCTGAGGTGTGGACCCTAACAATGTATAACAAAAAAGATTTATTACATTTGAAAAGAAAATTTTAAGAAGAATAAATGGACCTACCTATGAATCAGGAGTGTGGAGAATGAAAAAAAAAACAGAGAGCTTAGAGAATTGTACAAGAGACCTGATATTGTGGTGGTTGTTAGAAGCACAAGAATAAGATGGCTTGGTCATATGAGGAGAAGGGAAGAAGAAAAAATGTTAAGAAGGGTATGGATGGTGAAACCAGCAGGAAGGCGACCTCTAGGACAACCAAGAATAGGATCTGAAGCGAAGTGTTCTTGTCATTGTGGCAGGTGATTTTAATATCGACTTCTCCATTAAGAGCCCCTCTTATAGTCTCCTCTCTGGTCTTATGTCGTCTTTTGGATTGAGAAATACAATATTTACATTTACACGAGAGTATAATGGCTCCTCTTCAATGATAGATAATATCTTTACAAATATCTTACCTAACCAGTTTGCATCATCAGTACTAATTACAGGCATATCGGACCATCATGCACAAATTTGCAATTTTTACAGTAAAGTTCCGATCATAAACAAACCAGTATTTAAACTGAGTCGTTCCTTTACTCATGACAGTATTAAACTGTTCAGCAACCTTCTTCAAAGAGAAACTTGGGAGGGTGTGTATCTCAACTCTATCGATGACAAATTTGAAATATTTATTTCTACTTTGGCTTATTACTTTGACCTAATTTTTCCAGAAAAAAAGACTAAAATTAAAAGCAAAAATACATCTGAAAAGGTGGTATTGAATTCGGATCTTTTTGGTATGCGTGAGAGAGTGATCTTCATGTATCAGTTAACAAAACATCTTCATTCAACTAACTCCCTAAAAAAAAGTTACTTGGCACTGAAAAACAAATTTAGAACAGAAATATATTCTTTTAAAGCTTCTCTAATGCTTAAAACTATTGAGAACAGTCGTAACGTTCAGAGAGCTGTATGGAATGTTGTGAACGAGAATAGGCCTGGTAAGCCTACCAAACCGTTTAGTAGGATTCTTATTGAAAATGAGAAGAATGAAGTTCTCGAAGATCCACAAAAAGTTGCCAATTTCTTTAACACCTTTTTTACAGACGTAAGGTCACGCCTACAGAATGGCCAACCTACCCCTGATTGCTTGTCTGCCTCGTTGAAACAAATACCATCAACTTTTGCTCTGTTCCCCACTGACGAACGAGAGGTAATGTCCGTAATAACATCACTAAAAACCAGCAACTCATCATGATTTTAGGCCTATTACTATTTTATCAACCTACTCAAAAGTTTTTGAACAAATTTTTCTAAACCGATTATTATCTTTCCTGTATTCAAACAACATTATTTCTTCTAAACAATACGGATTCCAAAAAAATATGTCCACTTTCAATGCAATGTTTGACTTTATAAGATATGTCTCTACCTCCCTGGATAACCATCTCCATACTGTGGGTATATTTCTCGACCTAAGAAAGGCTTTCGACGTTGTTAATCATACACTACTGTTGAATAAGTTGGAATTTTCTCGGATTTAGGGGGAAAACCTTTGACTGGATATCTTCTTATTTGCTGAACAGAAAGCAAATTGTTGAGGTACCCTACATTGACTGTTCTGGTTGTCTTCGAGTCTTTGAATCTAATGTGTCATTTGTTCAAACATGGGTGCCTCAGGGTTCCATTCTGGGCCCTATACTGTTTCTCCAGTTTATCAACGATATTACTAGTAGTGTTTCGTCCACAAACCTGCGTCTATTTGCTGATGATACCTCCATCACTGTAGCAAATAAATCTTTAGATCAACTAGAGGTCGACGCGTTCACAAAAGGAAATTCTCTTGTTCAGTGGATGGTCGACAACCTTGTGTTTGTAAATGAAGACAAGACAAAGATAATTAATTTTTCCAAATCTAGTTCTGTTGCTCAAAATATCAACTATTTACTCTTAGGAGACATTTTCATTGAATCCAGTGCTAGTACTAATTTTCTGGGAATAGTTTCGACGCTAAACTTAAATTCCAGGAGCATATTATTAAAGTATCAAAAAAATTAAATAGTTGTCTATTCCTCCTTCGCAGACTATCTTTTTATTCCAATAGTAGAATGCTGCTGCTTGCTTATCATGGGTGTTTCATACCTCACCTGTCCTACGGTATTCCAATTTGGTGTTATGAAAGCTCTCACACAAAGAAATTGTTTGTAATTCAGAAGAAAGCAATAAGAATCATTCTGGGGATGGGAAGTTCATCAACCTGCAGAAGCATCTTTCGAGCGAACGACCTCTTAACTTTTTCTAGCATTTATATATATGAATGGTGGCACTCGAGGTGCGACATGGACTACCTGTGTTAATCCCAGCGTCCCAAAGGGCCATAAAACTGGCACTCGAGGTGCGACATGCCACCTCAGGTAGCTCGGCGAAGGGTTGCGGGGTTGTAGACGCGCTCTCTCTCTGTGTCCATAAATATATATATATATATATGTATATATATATATATATATATATATATATATACAAAAATAGACCTACCTAGTATATACCTAACCTAACCGAACCTAACCCACCCACCCTCCCATAACGTACATTGGTAGTAATTGTATTGGTAACAATCGTTAATCATGTGTCTCATTGTATGGCTGTAGTTTTCAGATAATTTTATCACTGTAAATATATCAACTATTAGCCGCCAGACCAACACGGCCACACTGCTAGCCGAAGCGCCATGTCGCACCTCGAGTGTTAGTTTTGGGTTCTCTTTCGCTGCATGTCGCACCTCGAGTGTCCAATTATGACCCTCAGGTAGTCCATGTCGCACCTCGGGTGCCCCCATATGAATCATTAATATTTCTAAAGAAAAATATAAACCTTTTTCCTTTGCCCTCACCAACCAACCATATGCTTAGGAGTACACAGTCATGCTCATTAGCTATTCCTGGCCATTCTTCTTCTCATTTTGAAAAAACAGGTTTACTATTCATGCATCAAATTATTTAATAAACTGCCAACATGATTAAAGGGAGAACCAAATTCACCCAAATTTAAAAAGAATCTCAAGGCACTTATTATTGAAAAAGAATACTACAGTCTAGTGGAATATTTTAATGACAATATGTAGTTTGGTAACCAATTGTTTTTAATTATTAAATATATTCATAAGCTCATTTATTTCAATTTAATGTAATGACGTTTGTTATGCAATTATATTGTCAACAACAATAAAGATATTTTATTTTATTTGATGGGATGGCCAAGTGGAACAGGATGTGAGAAGTTTTGGTGGAGACATCGAGATGGCAGAGGACAGAGGACTGTGGAGGCAACTTGTTGGTGAGTCCTTTATCCTCTATCCTACTAATTTAGAGGAATTCAGCTTTTTAATGCACTACCTTAAGTCATCAAATCCGAACGTAACCTTAAAAGGTTCGAGAGAGGGATAAAATGTTTGCTCATTGAGAAATCCTTCTACAGTGTAGGGGATTTTTTTGTCCTACAAAACATCTGATTGGTTATAGATAGTTAGGTAAACCTTTAAGAGTTCGTAATTTAGGTCTACATAATGTAATTAAGAATTTTCATATGCTTTTGTTGCAATCTTGTATTTTTTAATTTTAATTTTTAAACCAGTGTAAAAATAGTTGTACTATTTTTAAAAGTGTGAAAAATGTAAATATTATGACGTAATTATGCAGATGTATCTGTTTAAAATAAAGATTTTCTTAGTTCTGAGTCCAAAAATCACCTTGGATTTGAGTAGCCCACAGGAGTGAGTGAATGGGTGAGCTGTTTTAAGCTGTAATTTGTTACTTAAGGCTTTCTTAATAATACATCACTACTAGCCTTCTCTGCAAATATAAAAGTTAAAGATTCTTTTTAAAGTGTGTTCTGAAGTAAATTTAACCAAGTGAAATATCTTTAGAAGAACCTTATTAGAATGTACGCTATATGAAATGGAATAATTGACCAATCGACAACTTAAATTGAAAAAAAAAAAAAAATAAAAAAAAATAAAAAAAAAATGGACAAGAAATTGTGCTTAGGTACGCATATTCATCTTATAAATGATAATGGATACAAACTCAATGTTTAACGATGACGAGTGTTTTGTAAAATTTATTTAGCAAGTATTTTTTACAGATTGCCCTTAGGTGGGATTACAGTGCCAACATTGTGGCTGTGCTGGAGGATTTACGGTAGCCCTGCAGATTTAAGGGCAATTAGGATCGTAACAACACAACGAAATGAAAACGATTTGATTGATAGTACTATAAAAGCCATGTATTTATAAAGCTATCAATTATAAATCTGAAAAATACAACTATATGTATTTGCCTCCTAACGACATCTTACTCGTACTTAAGTGAAAGATATATAATACATACTTGTTACGTAGTGATACATTTATTTTTATTGGTATAAAAATTAAGCTGTGGAAGAAAATGGAAAAGATAATGATATTTCATGATATATTTTATATTTATTCATTAAAATTAACCCTTCAACGTGTCCTTTTTTGAGTCCTTTTTTATTGTCAAATTTTTATATGTAGTTTTTATATGTAAATTGTTATGACGCACCGAAGGGTTACTTACTAAAGTAAGCTTCAGACTGAAGTAAGATTCCTACGTGAGTTTCAAGATTAGCTTTTATGAGTATAACGTATCATATTTTTTTTCAGTACTTCATAAATAATTTATTTTTTATTTATTTATTCGCAGGTTACATTTGGAGCACTAGGCCTAGGATTTCAGTAGTAAGAAAGGAACGAAAGCAGCATACCTGATAAACTTGGTATACTGTAGATAGAGACACAATCACATCACAAAGAATTGAATAGTGAAATAATTCGGGGCCACTGGCCCCTTCTTCAGTCACTAAAAACCGTTATTTATTTATTCGTAAGACACCGATCGTCAAGATATGGACGAATACGGATTTCGAATGAGTGTGATGAGTGTAGATGAGTTAATGTAGTCATTGTTACAAACTAAGGCTGACTATTCCTTAGAAAATGTCATTAATATATAGCCCAATGTCAAATAAACAACCGGTGGCTATCAGCTGATCCCTTTCCACATTTGTTATGACTCTGATTGGGATTGAACTGATGCAATGGATGAAATATATATTAATATTGATGTTTGACGATTAGTCAATTCATAAAAAAAATGCTGGGAAATTCCAAAAACATATTACAAGTTTGTAACAAAATGAACATTACGAACTATACTGTAGTTATAATATTTGAATAAACTAACTCTATTATGTATACCTGTGAAGCTAAAACAATATCTGAAAGAGAAACTATTTCACTAATCCTTTGTTATTAGTTTGCGTTTGTAGTCAGTATATTAAAATTACCAAATTAGAGGAACAATTACCAAATTGTTTTCTGACTGTTTAGAAAGGAATTTATAAAGTGTTTTTAATATCTCTGAACAGTTTTAATCAAACTTTTTAATCAAAAAAACTTTTTAGCAAAAATTCTATATAATTATTATCCTTTGTTTATTTACAACTAAGAATTTTAAGAAGGTGAACAATTTAAAAAAAA
Organism: Stictocephala bisonia; assembly: GCA_035578905.1. Lineage (NCBI taxonomy): Eukaryota > Metazoa > Arthropoda > Insecta > Hemiptera > Membracidae > Stictocephala > Stictocephala bisonia. Next base: position 422,284 of record JAQJVL010000533.1, on the reverse strand, counting down.
ACCACATGAGGATAGATGAATAAATGGTTAATATTACACGGACCAATGTTGTCCCTACCAGTTTGTTAACCATGGTGGATTTAAATAGTAAATAATATTAATCCCACTGAGTTTTCTAATAATTCTAACAGTTAGGACTACTTTGTTTTTGAATTTTGTTAATGATGGAGTATCATATGAGGGAGACAAAGGTAGTTGGACATTTGCCATCATTACGTGAAAATTACCAATCACGACGTTTTGATTTGGTAAAACCCTAACCTTTTTCAAGTGCTAAGACTTGAAAAAGGTTTGGGTTTTACCAAATCGAAACGTCGTGATTGGTAATTTTCACGTAAAGGTAGGACTAGATTATCTTTTAAAATTAACACAACTTTACCACAGTACCAAACTGCAGATAAAAACTGTTTATTTTCTTTTGAATTCAACGTAGAAATACTAATAAATAAAAATATTATAATTTTATAAATTTGTAATTATCTACATTATAAATTGAAACATCAGCTACATGACGTCCTTTAACTTATTTTATGCTCATAAAACATTGGATTAGGATTTGTGATTCTATACAGTATGACGTATTTCGATAAATGTATATTGTGATACTGTATTAATTATTTGTTAATGCAAAATATTTGTTTAAGTAATACAGCTTTAAGATAACCATAGATTTTAAAACAAATATAAAATTTAATAGCATTTCCCTTAGAACGAAACTAAACTAATTTCAGTAAAAATAAATCTTTGAAAGTGTTCCATTTATAAGGATGTTATAAAGATTTAAAGTAAGGCGATTAACTTTCTCCCTGGAGACCTCAATTAAAGAGTTTACAAGCCAAGGAGAAAGTTATTTTACGGTTTGTAAACTTTTTATTCTTTCTTCTAACACAATTAATTTCCTTAATATTATTTGCTTATTCGTCAGTTTGTAGTGAACGCAGTTTTTTTAATAATTTATACCTTTAACTAAAAAAAGAAATTTAACATAAGCGACAACCGTTAGTAAACAATTAATTAGTCTCATTCATTTACGTTAAACCATAATAATAGTATATTTCATAACAAGAGTGGAAAGTGGGGTTTTGCATGTTTGAGATCATATGTTTGAAGTACGAGACTTGTCGAGCACTTCGAATGGTCGAGATCATACAAAACACTTTCACTCGAGTTTTGAACGATACTTTTCACTACACTACGGAATAAAAACAGGTGTTGTTGACTGTGGAAAATTTTCGGTTGTAAACAATGATACTTTCGGTAGTAAACAATAGACAGCTGTTGAAAATATGATGTTTCGCAGGTTGTAAACACATAACGAAAACAGCTAAACTCATAGTAGTGTAGTGAAAACAATTTTCCCTTTAAGGTGCCTTTTAAGCGTAAGTACTCACCGTAAAATGAGTGCAGGGTAAAGTGGTCGTTTCCATAAATCATGTACACTAACTAGTGTACATGATCCATTTGTTACATGGATAATATGGCCACATACACGTGCATAATGCAGTGACAGGATAATTAATTAATTATGCAATGGTTTAGCTATCAAATAAACTATGGATTCAAACAGTTACAATTTTACATTTTTTTAGCTAAATAATTTGTATTATTTCTTCAAGGCAATGTTGCTATTAAAGTAATTTTTTGGTCTAGAGAAAACCTTCGAAAAGCTGTAATATATTTTTAATGAAAAAAATGTTGGAAATAAAATAACTGTATTGAACTTCTTTTAAAAGTAATTTATACAAATAATGAAGTTAGTTTATAATATATAAACAGATCACGGTGTTTACACAAGCTGGAGTTTCATCATGTAGAAATTCTGAAAAATGTCTAGATATAAATGCTGGGTACGAACAATAATTTGTAACATCCTACCATGTAGCGAGCTTTTCATTGAAATGCTTTACGATCCACTTGACGATACCAAAATTCCTCCTAGCTTTTGATACAATACAGTTTAAGAGTTAACTTAGACAATGAACAAATATTATCTTTATGAGTTATATGTACTAACCAGTCCGAGATGAAAAGATCATATCGGACTTGTTCGAAACCCATAGATAATTTGATATATTACGGTGGAGGCTGACTGCCTGTGTTTGTAGTCTACTCTGACAGCTCTACAGACTCGACATTTTGGTTATTTTGAAGTACACTGAAATGAACACACGGTCCAAGAGTTTCATGTACTCAATATCCGAACACGTGACGATAGAAAATGTTGCAGACACCACAAATTGTTGTTGCAAAAATAGTTAAGTATGTAATACATGGTTAAAGATGTATGTTTAACAGGTATAAACGAGACGCAGGTTTACTCACGAGTTAAAATAATGTGACGATAAGTACTCGGCAGACAAGGCCGGACAGTTATAAACGAGAAGCAGGTTTATTCACGAGTTAGAATAATGTGACGATAAGTACTCGGCAGACAAGGCGGGACAGTTATAAACGAGACGCGGGTTTATTCACGAGTTAAAATAATGTGACGATAAGCACCCGGCAGACAAGGCTGGACAGTTATAAACGAGACGCGGTATATTCACGAGTTAAAATAATATAACGATAAGTACCTGGCAGACAAGGCCGGACAGTTATAAACGAGACGCGGTATATTCACGAGTTAAAATAATATAACGATAAGTACCTGGCAGACAAGGCCGGACAGTTATAAACGAGACGCGGTATATTCACGAGTTAAAATAATGTAACGATAAGTACCTGGCAGACAAGGCCGGACAGTTATAAACGAGACGCGGTATATTCACGAGTTAAAATAATATAACGATAAGTACCTGGCAGACAAGGCCGGACAGTTATAAACGAGACGCGGTATATTCACGAGTTAAAATAATATAACGATAAGTACCTGGCAGACAAGGCCGGACAGTTATAAACGAGACGCGGTATATTCACGAGTTAAAATAATATAACGATAAGCACCCGGCAGACAAGGCTGTACAGTTATAAACGAGACGCGGTATATTCACGAGTTAAAATAATGTAACGATAAATACCTGGCAGACAAGGCCGGACAGTTATAAACGAGACGTGGTATATTCACGAGTTAAAATAATATAACGATAAGTACCTGGCAGACAAGGCCGGACAGTTATAAACGAGACGCGGTATATTCACGAGTTAAAATAATGTAACGATAAGTACCTGGCAGACAAGGCCGGACAGTTATAAACGAGACGCGGTATATTCACGAGTTAAAATAATATAACGATAAGTACCTGGCAGACAAGGCCGGACAGTTATAAACGAGACGTGGTATATTCACGAGTTAAAATAATGTAACGATAAGTACCTGGCAGACAAGGCCGGACAGTTATAAACGAGACGCGGTATATTCACGAGTTAAAATAATATAACGATAAGCACCCGGCAGACAAGGCTGTACAGTTATAAACGAGACGCGGTATATTCACGAGTTAAAATAATATAACGATAAATACCTGGCAGACAAGGCCGGACAGTTATAAACGAGACGTGGTATATTCACGAGTTAAAATAATATAACGATAAGTACCTGGCAGACAAGGCCGGACAGTTATAAACGAGACGCGGTATATTCACGAGTTAAAATAATATAACGATAAGTACCTGGCAGACAAGGCCGGACAGTTATAAACGAGACGCGGTATATTCACGAGTTAAAATAATGTAACGATAAGTACCTGGCAGACAAGGCCGGACAGTTATAAACGAGACGCGGTATATTCACGAGTTAAAATAATATAACGATAAGCACCCGGCAGACAAGGCTGTACAGTTATAAACGAGACGCGGTATATTCACGAGTTAAAATAATGTAACGATAAATACCTGGCAGACAAGGGCGGACAGTTATAAACGAGACGTGGTATATTCACGAGTTAAAATAATATAACGATAAGTACCTGGCAGACAAGGCTGGACAGTTATAAACGAGACGCAGTATATTCACGAGTTAAAATAATATAACGATAAGTACCTGGCAGACAAGGTCGGACAGTTATAAACGAGACGCGGTATATTCACGAGTTGAAATAATATAACGATAAGTACCTGGCAGACAAGGCCGGACAGTTATAAACGAGACGCGGTATATTTACGAGTTAAAATAATATAGCGATAAGTACATGGCAGACAAGGCCGGACAGTTATAAACGAGGCGCGGTATATTCACGAGTTAAAATAATATAACGATAAGTACCTGGCAGACAAGGCCGGACAGTTATAAATGAGACGCGGTATATTCACGAGTTAAAATAATATAACGATAAGTACCTGGCAGACAAGGCCGGACAGTTATAAACGAGACGCGGTATATTCACGAGTTAAAATAATGTAACGATAAGTACCTGGCAGACAAGGCCGGACAGTTATAAACGAGACGCGGTATATTCACGAGTTAAAATAATATAACGATAAGTACCTGGCAGACAAGGCTGGACAGTTATAAACGAGACGCAGTATATTCACGAGTTAAAATAATATAACGATAAGTACCTGGCAGACAAGGTCGGACAGTTATAAACGAGACGCGGTATATTCACGAGTTGAAATAATATAACGATAAGTACCTGGCAGACAAGGCCGGACAGTTATAAACGAGACGCGGTATATTCACGAGTTAAAATAATATAACGATAAGTACATGGCAGACAAGGCCGGACAGTTATAAACGAGACGCGGTATATTCACGAGTTAAAATAATATAATGATAAGTACCTGGCAGACAAGGCCGGACAGTTATAAACGAGTCGCGGTATATTCACGAGTTAAAATAATATAACGATAAGTACCTGGCAGACAAGGCCGGACAGTTATAAACGAGACGTGGTATATTCACGAGTTAAAATAATATAACGATAAGTACCTGGCAGACAAGGCCGGACAGTTATAAACGAGACGCGGTATATTCACGAATTAAAATAATATAACGATAAGTACCTGGCAGACAAGGCCGGACAGTTATAAACGAGACGCGGTATATTCACGAGTTAAAATAATGTAACGATAAGTACCTGGCAGACAAGGCCGGACAGTTATAAACGAGACGCGGGTTTATTCACGAGTTAAAATAATGTAACGATAAGTACTCGGCAGACAAGGCCGGACAGTTATAAACGAGACGCGGGTTTATTCACGAGTTAAAATAATGTAACGATAAGTACTCGGCAGACAAGGCCGGACAGTTATCTTATTGTATAACTCTTTCTCTGACACTTGTAATTGTATAAACTACGGCCCAATAATATAAATGTATAACACAACATTAATTCGGAGGGTTAATAATTAAAATAAGAACATGAGATGAACATCATAAGTCAACTACCTAAAACATAAAATTTATAAACAGGAATTTAACTTTGACCAGAGGCAAAAGAGAGTTAATTTATAGTTATACACCATAAACAGTAACAAAAAACTTTAAAAGCTCCAATTGTGTAAATTGAATTGCCCAAGGTAACGCTGTTTTTTTACCATTAATACAGCTGTAGAAACATTATCCACCAACGTAGAGATATTTATTTTACAATTTATAAACAAGATTTACAATTATTTTAGTATGTATTATTGTAGAAACTTACTCTGATACAAAAATATTAAATTCTTATGTTATATACGCAATTATTTTGTTTAGTATTATCACCTTACGAAAGCTAATGACATTTATAGTCTAACTGTGAATCTGAAACCGTGGAAATGTCATTCAATATGAGTGCGACGTTGACCACAAGGTCTAAATTTAAATCAAAGAATCACAAGGTTTAAATTGAATAAGGTTTAAACTAACGAAACTACTACTAAATTTAATTTAAATATTATAAGGGATTATTTAAATTTTGCAAATTTGTAATTTTGTTAAAATTAAAGTAATAGTACTTAGAATTATTTTACCGTAAAACAATAATTTTAAGTACTATTATTTTAATTTTAACAAAATTACATATTTGTAAATTTAAATAATAATATTAATTTTTTAGAGTTGATTGACCACGTAAGTTTCATCACTGTCATTATTCTTTTAAGTTATTTGTTTTTTTTTGCTGTAAGTTTATTTTAAAAATTTTTATCATTCTTGAAAAATGGCAAATTTTGATTTACAAAAATATTATAAAAATATATAGTCCTACGATCTAATATTTTATTCAAGATAGATGACAATGATGCCACTACTAACCAATAACAGAATATGTGAATAAAAACTTTCAAAGTCTGGCGTAAAAATTAGTAATATTATTACTAGGTTCAGGTTTTAAAGCTTCTGGAAAAATTGGGCCCTTCAGCATAATATAATTAAGCAGCTCTGTTTTCTTAGCAAGCAAGAACAAGAGGTTTTTGACAACAGTGGTTTTTCGAGGCCTTTTTAATGACATTTGGCAGAGTAACAAGAGCTGATTAAATATGCAGGATTACGTTTATTATGTTGCTAATATTACACTGTAATCACTCAGGAAAATTAATTCATAGAAGTTTAAAAGAAGTACAGCTTGTACGTATTCAATAATGAATGTAAACCATACCAAAGACTAATCACGTAAGTTATTAGGGAGTTATTATTACGAAACTACTTCATAAAAGTCAAATCAATCTGAGGTCGGAGTTTTTAAGCACAAAAAAATTAATGTTGTCAGAAACTAAAAAAAAAAAAAAAAAAAAAAAAAAAAAAAAAAAAAAAAAAAAAAAAAAAAAACAAAGTTGAAAGTTGATTTACTTAAAGAAATTTTTACTTACGTTCGCATTATTTATTAATATTATTTTTTAGGAATATAAAGTTGAAGTTTTTTCACATCTACACAATAATCGAACAATATAGCTATTAATCTTAGAACTTAGGCTTAAGCGGCCGGTGTCATAACTAGAATCTACAGTTTCCGGTGACAACCGCGTCAAGGTACTATCTACAATATTTACAAGATGACCAGACGTTTCGCCCATTCTCTGAGACTCAGAGAAACCACTGAGGATGCCACATCACAGTATGGGCGAAACGTCTGGTCATCTTGTAAATATTGTAGATAGTACCTTGACGCGGTTGTCACCGGAAACTGTAGATTCTAATATAGCTATTACCTTATATTTTAGAAAAAAAAAAGTTTTTTAAATTATGGTATCTTTTTTTTAAATTTGTTTATTTAACTAACGAAAACCTGTCTTAGAAACGAACATACCAGGTATTGAATATAATATTTAATTGGCTTTTGCCATTGCAGTAGGTATAGAAGTAAATTATGATATATTGCTGTAATTTAGCAAGAGTTTTAAAAATTTGCTATAAATATTTTCTAAATAAAAGAGTAATGCCAATAACTATTTAAAATCATTATGTTTTTATAAATAATCGAAAAAACCACAATAAAAAATTGTGAAAAATAAAATTCATTGCCTTAAAGTACAAATGAACAAATTACGACTGCACACGCCTGAACAAGGGTAAGCCGTTTAAAAGACTTGTGATATGACATAGAAAGTTTAAAAATATAACATATTATTTAGTGTTATTGCAGAAAATTAACTGTCTCTTACAATGTACTCTACATAGTGCTGTGGGTTGTCATCTTCCCACATATATATGGGTGCCTTAATATACTGCTAAGTATCAATTAGATAATATTATGTTTGCTTCTCAACATAATACCATTAGAGAAGCAACGTTACTTTTTTCTGGTCTGTATCGATGTCTTTGTAGCTGTAATAAAATCCGTTAAAACAGATAAATAAAGTACTATTATCCATTATTGTCTACTGTGAAAGTACTTAATGAATGATTATAGGGCCATTTTCAATATTTCATCTAACATACAAATGATGTTTAAATAATGCAACACACGAAGTAATCTTTGTTAGAAGTAGATTTTATTTGTACTATGATGAGCAAGCATTACATTTTAACTACTAAGCACCTCTGCATAATCTTAGTACTTAACATTAATCAGCATGAATATTCAAGCTGTGTGTAATTCAATATGTTTTGTATTCATAACTAATATATTCCTGTCACAAGGGGGAAGACAGCCAATGAAGTGTACAGGGCATCCCCTAGTGGTATCAAGATGTCAGTAGTTAGTGCCAGCTACATTTCAGACAATACTATCTCAATTATTTCTGTCAATTTCATTACTAAATTCTCCTTAAAGCGTCATTAATTTTACCCTTCAACATTTTTTAATGATCCACAAATAGCCATCCGAGATTAAATTTAGTATATTATGTTCTTAAATTTCATCTTATAATGATATTCAGATACAAGTTGGCAATTCACGTACTTCTAAACTATAATTTAACTCATCCCTTTGTAATTTACACACATACTTTCTCAAGCATTCCCTAGATCAAACGTTTTAAATATTTTACTGCCTGAAATTAACATTTTAATTTTAATATTTATTTGTACTTGTAGCCAAAAAACTTTTCTTTTATATACTCTCTGTGTTTTATGGTTTTCACATTTACTGTTTTAAAATTCTGAAGTAAAGACTTTCCAAATAAACTTGGACTAATGGTTGAAAATACAAAACCTACTTAAAATTAAATATTCAGTAATGACCTATTTTTAACGGTTTATTGGAGTGTTTCTGAATCCGTTTTCTAACTTTCTTGCTGTATGTTAACAATGCATTTTCGTTTTTTCGTTATTATTATATAGAGATCGATAGCACTTTTAAAAAGCACAAGTCAAGTAGTAAATAGAATAAAGAGAAAAAGCGAAGCATTTAAATATTTATTTGCAATAATTAGCCCAAACCAGTTCTATACTGATGTGCCCAAAAATATTTTTTAAATTAAAAAACCCAAACAACAAGAAAAATACAAAGGAGACATTACGAGATACACAATGGAAGGTGTACCACCTGCGATATGTTGAAAGAACGACCTTAAGCAGATGCACGTCGATGTAGTTATGTATTATTGATTGTTATGCTATAAATAAACTATGTTTGCTTTTTATTTTTCAGACATAAATTACACTGCACAACAAAAAAATATTTTTTCAATGTTTCCTACACTAAATTAGTCAATTTCTACTAATTTTGGGGTGATAAAAACGAAAATAACAATGAAACATTTTTGTTTGCTCTGGTTTTTGAGATACACAGTACTTAATCTTAAAGAGTAGTTATACTATACGTGAAAAGTGAAAGTACATGAAACAATATTGTTATGTTTCTTTTAGAATATTGTAAGTACAAAATTGATAAAAAAAACATTATTCTTAGTGTTTTGACAAATAAAAGAAGTTTTTACCACCAAATTTCAATTAAGTCAATCCGATTCATTGTAAGATCGCTGTCGTTTAGCTTGTCTTTTATAACACACTTCTGGAGCATCCCTACACATAGACCAGCAGTAGTCTGCAAGCATTGCTTCATTCCAATGGCCCTGATATCTCTGTTCCATTAAGGCAATGTCTTGATGGAATCTTTCTCCATGTTCGTCACTCACAGCTCCACAGTTTTGTGGGAAGAAATTAAGATGAGAGTGAAGAAAATGAATTTTTAATGACATGTTGCATCCAAGTTGGTGGTAAGCTTGAAGAAGCTCTTTAACTAATGCTGTGAAGTTATCATCTCTTTTGTTACCTAAAAACCCATGTAAAACTCCCTTAAAGGCTTCCCAGGCTCTTTTTTCATTTCCTGTTAAAATCATGTCAAAAGCAGGATCATTTACGATTTCACGGATTTGAGGCCCAATAAAGATGCCTTCCTTGACTTTAGCATCACTTAACCTGTGAAACTTTGCTCTCAAGTACTTAAAAGCTTGTCCTTCCTGGTCCATGGCCTTGACAAAGTTCTTCATTAGTCCCAACTTAATATGTAATGGAGGAAGGAGAACATCCTTAGGATCTACAAGAGGCTCGGCAACTACATTTTTCTCATTAGGGTTTAGGTCTCGTGTAGGCCAGTTCACTTTTTTATAGTGAGATTTTCTATCCCGACTATCCCACATACACAAAAAACAACAGTACTTGGTAAACCCTAATTGCATTCCTAGGAGTATAGCAATGACTTTCAGATCACCACAGATTTGCCACTTGTGTTGTTCATATTTGATTGATTGGAGAAGTGTTTTCATATTTATATAAGTTTCCTTCATGTGAACTGCATGACCTATAGGAATAGAAGGTAGCTGATTTCCATTATGCAGAAGTACAGCTTTTAAGCTTAGTTTTGAAGAGTCTATAAACAGTCTCCATTCAGATGGAGTGTGATCCAAATTCAAGCAGTCCATCAAACCATTAACATCAGAACAAACTACGAGGTTTTCTTTTTTCTCAAAAAAAGGAAGCAAATCTTTTTGACGCTGTCTGTACTGAGATATTCTCACATCATGTTTTAGAAGATTCCACTGTTGTAGTCTTGACCCTAAAAGCTCAGCCTTTTCCTTAGACAAGCCAAGATCTCTTATAAGGTCACTCAACTCTGCTTGACCAATTCTGTGCGGGTCACTAGACCTATCTCTGACCTCAAAATCAGGGTCATAAGATGTAGAAGGATGGGTTGCTCCTTCTAAACAGTCTTCATCACCTTCCTCTGAAATTTCATAGTTTTGGGGTGGAGAAGGGACTGGCAAAGTGTCTGAGTGTGGTACAGGCCGAAGAGCAGATGGGAGATTAGGGTATTTAACCGTTCCTCTTTTCTTCATAGATAAACCTTGCTTAATGGCAGGAGTTAAGCAGAAATAACAGTCGTCTATATGATTGGTAGGCTCACGCCAAACCATAGGTACTGCAAAAGCCATTGCCCGGTTTTTATTTTTCAGCCACTCTCTCAATATGACGGAACAAGAATTGCAACATATATGAGGAGCCCATGATTTATCTTGGTCCCCAACTTTCACACCAAAATAATGTTCATAGGCAGTCTTAACGATAGGTGTCATTTTACGTTTCTGAGCCAAAAATGTTATTTCACCACATATATAGCAGAAGCTATCGACAGAATTTACACACTTTCGAGGCATTTCAGATCAGCACTTAAATTAATTTTAAAATCAACTTCACACAATAATTTCAATAGCAACAACGCGCGTACAACTGACAAAATCACATAGGTTATGTTTATTACTTATGTACAGCTGAAGAGAGAGAAATTATGTAAACAAACATGTGTACCAACTGTTGGTGATGAAATATTTCATTTGTTGAAAACTTCATATATATATAATATAATGATACTATATCTTGAAAACAAGAGCTAATATATAATGTTTATGGTCATTTTCGGTTTTAACACGTGGAAATACATTAAAATCAGCTAATTTCAACCCCGAAACAAAACCTTTGTTGTTCAGTGTTATGCTATGAATTTACTCTTACTAAATGATCTATTTGTCAAAATATATTAATACTTAAACGAGCAACATAATTGTATTATATTTATGTTAATACGATTCGGCCTAATGGCCTGTAATTTTTGTATAGCTATGTTTTAAATGATTGTTGCTCATTATAATTGCTTAAAAATTATAATTTAAGCATTTTACCTTAAAAGTTGCATTCCAACTTTTAATTAAATACAACAACAACAACAATCTCATGATAGAATTTTAAGATTACATCCAAATACAAGCAGTGGGGAGAACAGTTCTGATTGTGTATTCTGCATAGTTGGTAATGATTGCTTCCAGCTATTGGAACTGACTTCAAAAGACAACATTCCAGGTGAACTGGAGAATAGAGCTGGGGGAAATATGATGATAAGAGCGTTTCCGTTCACATCCCCTAAATAGTTTTAGGTGAATGTGCTAAAAGGAAGGTAAAGAATAAAACAAATTATTAAATTAAAATAAAAACCCCAGTTGACTTGAATTACAAGTATAAAATCTACTTTTTTTAACAAAATTTATGTGTTAACAATTTATTTAACATTGATTTGTTTAGTTGTCAAGTTAGTATTTATTTTATCACTAAATTTAAAAACATATCAACATGACACAGTAAATTGGTTATACTATATTTAATATTTCTTTTATGTGTATCAATCAGCTGTGTCTCAGGTGAGGGGCGATAATTGTATATTTTGTATTTGTATGTTAATCCTAATTGTTTAATACATGTAATACATATGTACAAAAATTAAATTTGGATCTTTTCTGTGAATTCACTATCACTACATTTTTGTTTCGGTGAATTCACTACTACTAAATAAATATTCTATTGCTCTGAAAACTGTTCCCGAATAATTTTTACGTCATCTGCGGTATTCCTTACCCGCTAGGAATCCGATATCGCTGGCTTTATCTTATCTCTTTCCAAGAACTTACACACACGGAGAGCGCATTCGGAGATAAGTCAATCATTAGATATACCAGCTTGTGATCAACTTTAGAAGCTACCTAACCTAACATAACATGACCTAAACTAACCTAACCGTAATTTCAATAAAAAAGTAGTGCTAGTGAAATAATGGAAAAAGTTATGGTAGTGAATTAACGGAAAAGGTCCTTAAATTTAGCTCGATAGTAAATCACAGTAAATGATTTCCAAATAAATCTTTGACCTATTTTTAAAGTTATTGCTACAATTAAACAAAAATTAATACACTGCCTATTGATGCCTTAAAATAAAAATTTTAACAGTTTTACTGATTGCTTTAAATATTTGCTGTGGACGTGCACAACATCACCACCTGTATATGGAATAAACCTCCTTCGCAAGGAATCGATACTCTTAAATCGCTTTCGAACTGGTGTGGTAGATTTAACAACTGGAAGTACGATTATAAATGGCGATTGGCACTAGATTAATCAAGAGATTGTGGGGAGTCTATCCAAACAACGGAACACATAGTTACAGAATACTCCCTGCGCTCTTTTACGCATGGACCAGCTAACTGAAATAGAATCAGCGATACAGGTCTTAAGTGGCTCGATAGATTGGATTTTACTTTGTGACAGGAGATCACTTTATTATTTCAAATAATAAAGAACATGACTTTCGGATATTGCTGCGAATATACAGGGTGTAACTAAAAGGTGCCCTGGTTATATATGTTATACATGGCAGCACCGCCATACTTCCGTGTATCCTACGGATACAATACGAGCTCAGACAATAATTTAAATAATGAGAGGAATTAAGATAATATAACTAATAAACAAATATATAATGATATAATATAAATATCATAGAGCCAAAATTTGTGCTCTTGTCATTCGTGTCCATTTTATTTAAAATAAGTGTTTACCTTCTTCTAGCCTAGTGAAAGAGGAACACTCGTGACTTCAACACAGGGCTTCATGGATTATGTGAGGTTTAACTAAGTTTACCTGATGGGTTTACAGTAAACAATTACATTATAATTGAATGAAAGACTTAAAAAATCATAACTATGTTTTAAGAAGCTTATTATGAGCTGGTACAAATACAAACAACGCTAACAGAAGTTGAGTTCTAGTCATTACGTACTATGGAAGTTAATATCGGTAAAGTACGTTAATCAGTCTCAGACTGAAGCCATTCAATGAAGGAGTGGCTCTGTTTTAAACAATTTACGTTTACTCCTGGACCACAATAATTTTTTACAGTTGTTTACACTCTATAAAAAAGTGTGCTGTTAACATTTCGTAATTGTTCTGTTGATAAAATCATCTGCGTTAACACAGATTCGTTAACTGTCAAGATTAATGTATAGACATAAACAAACCTATACGAAGCATATAAATGCTCTTAATATAAGGGAGTCTTTTGACAGTACATTGTTTATTTCTGCAGTGACTGAATGCATACACTGGCTGTCTATAAATTTTAGGTACGAATTAACATTTATTATACCATAGCAGATAACATCCATAAACTTTGCACAGTGTTATATGGATATGTAAACTATTTTTACTTGCTATTACCATGACATGTATAATTACCCATGGGGGGACGCCCACCTAGGTGGTCATACAAATTTTAAATGTAAGCATGAATCGAGTGATACCTCATTTTAAAGAGCTTAGTTAGTGAATTCGAACGCCACAGTCCGCATCTCAAAAGGAATATCCAATAAGAATTGGCGGGTTGTATCAGGTAAACATTGTGATGTACATTGTGCGCTGCCATTTCTGACCGGATCGCCGAATTGAGATGCGGATCGTGGCGTTCAACTCTGTTTACTGACCTCAATAAAATGAGGTATCACTCGATCCATGTTTACATTTAAAATTTGTATGACCAACTCTGTGGGCGTCCGCCCATGGTAGTGATTATACATGTTATGGTAATAGCAAGGAAAAGTAGTTTATATATCCATATAACACTTAGCAAAGTTTATAGATGTTATCTGCTATGGTTTATTAAATACTAAGCCGTGCCCAGACTTTATAGTCTCTATGTGTGCTTATATCATTATTTAATAGTAAATTATTATTAATGATGAATGTTTACTTTTCATGTAATGCAATTTGCAATAACATGATTGTAATGAAAGTTTAACGTTACATGTTATTAGATAATCAAAGTATGCTTCCATTGTACAAAATATTAATAACTAATAAACATTAAGTATATGTTAATATGTACAGTACGTAGATATTTACACTATTTTTGTGATGTGGACGATCAATTTTTGCGATGGCAGGTTTATATCTATCCACATAATGTGTCAACTGACCCAAATGTGGTGAGAAGTACTAATGTAAGGTGACACAGAAAACTGTGTTTACACAATGTGCCACTATTTGTTATCTGGACTGTGGAGACTTTCCACCTGTCACCGGCCTAAGTGTCTTGGTAAATGGACTTTCATCAAGTTTTCTACGTTGTGGATAACAAACCAAAACAATAAGCGAACCTCACGTAAACCTTTCAGCTATTGTTTGTGATGTCTCGATTACGAACGTAGCGAGCGTCGTGGTTGGCTCGCGAAGCGTGCAGGGGAGTCCCGTAGTTAAGAAATAAAACTAATCTTGTAAATAAATATGTTGAGATAAGTATTAAAACACTATTAAATAACTTAAAGCGGTTGAATGGTGGCTTGAGAAATTAAAAGTTCAATCGGTTCTTAGCCAAGCAAACATCTAATCTAGACCAGTAACAAGTAAGCCAGAAAGCGTCATATTCTTTACATTCTTACATATAAGACGTCGACACAACGTTGTGCGTATTTTAAGGCGAATATGAATGGTTTTATGAGTGTAGGATGAGTGTGGATGAGTGTAGTCTGGTTACTAACTGAGTTCAACTGTTCCTCAGAAAGGGCAATTTATTAATAGCCCAACAGCCAGGGCAACTAAGGGACCTACAGCTTTACGTGGAATCCGAACCACGTGGTGCTGGTCTGATTTTCAGCTAATTGACAAGTCTGATACTCAGTTATCTCCCCCACACAACATCCGCACAATGATTACCACCCAACATGGACACCCCAGACTTCTCTAGTAGTGTCCACGCCGATAGCAACCACCAAGCGGACGCCATGTCGGTATTAAGAGGACCGAGCATCCAACCTATCGCCTACAATCTCCTAAACACTTTGTCCCCATGTAGCTGGGTTACAACACTGCGCCACCAGTGCCGAATACACCTAGAAGCTGCCTTACTGTATGTATATCTAAGATATAGGGAATTAGGAATATAGGTTTGCAATAATCTGTTTTGGAGTATTTTGGAGCAATTTGGACTAAAGAGGGATGTTTATAGACATGTTATCCTTTCATAATACAACATTTCAATTCAGTTTGGAGGCTTTAATGCTACATTTATATAAGACTACATTATAGGCAGTTACTGTTTTAAAGTAGTTTCAATTCTTAGGATGGATTCGGATTTGAAAAGAATGTGTACAAGCTATGCAAAAAAACATTAAAAGTAATATGATACAGTACTATTCATCCTTTACGAGTTGTAATAATAGAATTTGATACATTTTGACACACGCACACTCATATAGTATGCATATAAATGCCTGGCGTGTATAGTGTAGGTGAGAGCTTGTGTGGGGATGTTTGTGTGTTCATGTGTATGAAAATTATAAGTGACAATGTCTTTGTTATGCATAGATAGTAACGTAAACCCTCCGATCTACTCAACCTGAGTCCGTGCTGAGTCATCCCACAGTAAAACATCCCCAATATTTAACAATATCTTAAACATAACAGAAAATAAACCTAACACTATTTAAACGAGAGGTAACATACTTAACTCGACTATGGTTTTATAAAACATCGTAACTTGTAAGTAACAAACTGAATTGCTTGGCAGATCTATGTACTGGAGACAAACTAACATATTTATAAGTGATGTTACCTAGAAAGGTAAAGAAAATAATGATGTAAGTAAATTAGTTCAGCATTTACTTAACGATGAAGATAAATCAAGGCTGGAGGTTTGATTATTACTTGTATGATGATATTAATAATAATCACGTTTTATGAAAATATATTTTGAATGGTTATTTTGTATTTATAGTTTAATGACATTAATTACTACGCAGTTTCACAAGTAAAAACTTTTTGAAACATTAAATAAAAAACGCAATGATATATTTAAGTCTATAACCCCATTTGATTAACTGATAAAAACCTGATTTTAGAAAAAAATTAAAAAGTTAGCATTATTTGAATTTGTCTAGTGGATTTGTCTATGGCAATTTTCTATTTCAAATATATTAGAAAGCATCTTAGAGTTTCGTGAGTAACTTGTGTTTTTGCAACAGACAATAATTTCCACAATATTTTAACACTTATATAAGTTTACATGTTACCTTCAATCATGACCTCCCAAATAACTCACATTCCTTGTTTCATTTCCCCATCCTTTCGAGTAGAAAACTAACTATATATATACAGAGTTAAATATGTATATCTGTAGAGAATAGTTTGTAACGTTGTAAAAATTATTACTTCTACAAAGACTATCAACTAAACACAGAGCGTGTTTGGTATTTATCAGTCAATTATTTAATGACAATTTAAATGTAAAATGCAGTCAAAATTTGTGAAATGTTTGTATTCCTTAATCAACACTCTACATTCATTCGCGAATAATGTTCTGCCAAATTAAAAAAAAATCAGCATTGTATCGATAATAACTGTTATAGTCCTACACAGTAAATGATCAAGCGAGTTTGCCCAAACTAATTACCAAGTGTGTCCTGTTTAAGTGAACACGATATCATATATAGCCAAAAGATAGGGAAGCCTTTAGGCTTAATGTGTATTTTGGTAGTTATATAAGTTTGAAAAGCTCAGTGTTATGTTAGAAGGTAATGAAAAAACAACAACAAAAATCTTGAAACGTTACATGAAATTGACACTTACAAGACGTCTTCTTTCATAAAAAGTTCTTATATAGATAGTGAAATAAACACCCCTGTACATAGTGAAATAGACACTAAGATCAATAAAAATTGTTCACTACAAAAAGAAAAATCCCAGAGATTTTCGATATTAGTTTCCCGTAAAGTAAAAATATTTGCCAGATTTTGCAGTGGTGCAACAAACTAAATATTAAAATCAATTAAGACTTAATCAAGTGCAGGTTAATCTATGTTTAGAAATTTCTTAACAATGAAAACTTTATGAATTTTCACACCAATATGTTTTTCCCACGTGGTTTTGATGACATAAGTCAGTGTCCTCTCGTTATGTGAAGGACGTTCAACTATACCGTCAAATATTTACATTGATGAGTGTAAATCAATACTACCAACTTGTCTGATGCATGGATTCACAGAGCGACCTTGACCTAAATTCCCAAGCCTACGTATGTGGTTCCTTGAGTCACAATTAACAAACAGTTCCCTCTAAAAACGTAGCTGCAAACATTCTTCGTTTTCTGTCTGTCTGTGATTAAAAAAAGTCAACTTGTAAACAGCGGATGTTACAATGCTCAAATAAGGTTTCAGGTCAATCATTTTAGTGGCTTTTAGTAAATAAAACTAATATGGTTTTTTTGGTTAAGATTTTCACAATTGTTATTCTTATACTATTTTAACTGTAAATTACTCAAATAAACTTTAAGTTTCACACAATATATTCCATCAGAGACTAAGTTCCCTACACAATAAGATGGTTCAAGCTTGTTTCTCCCTTACTTATGACTGTATTTTGAAACAAATAACTTTAAAAATCTGTATTACATTTAAAAACGTTTAATGACTTGTAAATTTTGTTTGATACATGATAAATATGGTTATTAAAATGTTAATCATATTGTAAAATTAGTTTGACTTCTATAAACCTCAACCTTTATACCAAATTAAATTACTTTTTTCGTGCTCTCCCCACCCCCACAACTCTTCCTTCCTCACAAAAACTCTTTGCAGTAATCATTTATAATCTAACATAAATAACATTATTACGCTTAAACAACTGGCAAGTTCAGTGAGTGGAAGTACGTGGAAGTTTTATTACAATTCCAATTATAACAATAAACTGCAGATAGAGGTAGATTTTTTAGAATCTCTAAACCGACTTTGCCGAGTGGTCTCGTAATTAGCAGCACCTTTGTTTACATTCAAAAGGTTTTAATTAATTGATATGACTGAGATAATTAGCTAACGTCATTGTTTTATTCTAATTGCATAGTAATTAAGATTTTAATACTTTGAGAAATCCTAGGCTTTTTCACTGAAGTTTGTACAATTCTTAACTGTTCCACAATCTAATTGAAACGTTTAAAAACGTAATTGAAAGGTATTTATAATTTTTATTTGATTAACTATAAAAGAATTTAGAATTTGTATACATTCACATTCTTACATTCATTACACTCACGTGTTAACATATATATTCATATAATGGTAAAATATTATATTATAAGTACTTTCATTTTATCTTAATCGATAATGGTCAAATATTTATTAATTTGGTATTAATTGATAAATATGAGACGACATTAATTAATAAATATGTGCGTATTTTAAGGCGAACTCGAATGATTAGATGAGTGTAGGATGAGTGGATGACCTGTATGGTTACTAACTGAATCAAACTGTTCCTCAGAGAAGGCAAACATTCTAAAGGACCTACAGATTTAAGTGGAATCCGAACCACTTACTGTCAGTCTGTTTATCAGCTAATTGACAAGCCTGATATTCAGTTCTCTCCCCTACACAACATCCAGACCCTAACCACCACCCAACATGGACACCCCAGACTTCTCTAGTAGTGTCTACGTCGATGGCAACCATTAAGTGGACGCCATGCCACTATTAAGAGAACTGAGTACTGAACCTATCACTTACAATCTGCATAGGTTTTTTCCCAACACTTTGTCTCCAAGTAGCTGGATTACAGCACTGCGCCATCAAGTAATCTAAGCTTACTCAACTAAATTCACGATCTTCAATACAGTAGTGTTGGATATGGTTATAAATTTAAACTCTGTTAGAATAATAGGAAAATGTACTCATATGGGACAGTTATTATTTTATGTTCAATGTATTACAATATCTTTTAACGTGGTGGAATCGGTTTTCAGTGAGTTTATTATTTTCCAATTGACTATAGTTAGGAAACGTAATGCTACTTCCCTTGAGACAGTAAACAACATAAAAAAGGTTTTTAACCACTACTGTCAAAGTATTTTAATATAGCTGTTGACCTGTATTGGATGTTGACTTAAACAGCTGGTAATTGAAACAGTTTTACAAACATCAATCACAAAATAGTAACATGTTTGTTTAAATTGCTGTGTATTATAATTTAGTACGTTATTCTGTTAAATCGTGAAAAAAATAATAGCTAAGCCTACATTTTCCAAATTTGTTTGTAATGTTTTCAGATTAGATCAAATTTTTTAATGCATATTAAAAAAAAATGTTATCTCAATGATAAGCTCCATAAGGAATCTGAATGTATGAGCGCTCATATCTACGTTATTAAGCAACATATCGAAAAACTGCCAAGAATAAAAAAGTCTTAAAATTTATTTCCATCTAAAACAATCATAAAATACTGGATGTTCTATATGAAAAAACAAAGTTGTCCACTATATTGGAAAATTATGGCATTTAAAAAAATTTGAAATATGAACTTGTAACTGTCTCTAAAAACAAGGTAAGGTTCCTCATTTAAAGTTTTTTGTAAGACTTAATATTTCAAAGAACAGAACGGTATCCCATTTAAATACGATACCCTGTATATACAATATACATACTATAGATTAATTTATTTTTAATTATAATTTAATACAGAAAGAATTTCATAATACGAGTAAAAAAAAAACCACTACAAAATAATATTAAAGGAATTAAAAAAATACTTAAGACTGTATGTAATATTTATACAGACAGTTTAAAGTGGTATATTGTATATCGAGAGAAAATATAGCATTATGTATAGAAAATATATACAAATAATGTAATTATTTATTGTTGTAATGTTTTGTCCCGTATAGCGTAACTATACTATAAAGACATAGATATGTTTTGATAATATAATGAAATATTGTAAGCTAGATATTTTGATCAAGGGAAATCAGATATTGGCAAAAATAAAGGGTTTAGTCTTGTTACTGTAAAAGTGCATCAGAGTGACTCTAGTGATGAGAGAAATCCTACATCTTTACAAAATACCTTTTTTATTATAATTATGTATAAATCACTTTCAAAGCACTTGGAACCTGAACGTTTCACTCCATGTAAACCGTGTTATATTGTCCTCGGTTCTAGCGTTGATTTAACCAGTCAGAAACATCTTTGCAAAAAAATGTTTATTCTAGTAAAAATGTAAAAAAAATAAAATAACAAATAATAAATAAAACTGATAAAACTGATCATTCAGAGATTTACTAGTGACAAACACAACAACATTTTCGTTCACAAATGTTAACGTGCATCTATCAATTTTAGTTCGTAATGTTACAACATAACAGTGGGTTGTAAACCGTAGGTTATTTATTGTTTTGATGAGTTTTATAATTTAAGGTTATTGTAATTTTGTTTGAGATAACAGACAATATGTGTGTGTATGTTCATGCATTATTTAAATTTTTACATTCTTTCATGTATATCTGTGAAAGAGTTTTTTTGCGCTAATTTGTCTTTTTCATCGCTACAGGGTTAATATATTTTTAGTATGAAGATTAAACTTATTTAAAGTGTTCTTTAATACAGAATATTTTATTGTTTATTTATTTAATATCCTTTAATATGTTCGCAGACCACATTTACGTGATCAGTTGATTTCCTACCAAACAAGTGTGTATTTAATTTTATTTTTAAACAAACTCATTATTCATTTATTCACATTTGGACTTACGTCCTGTGTAGAAATATGGAACAAAAATAATTAATTAGACAAGAGATTAAACAAACATGAGTAAGTCTACAAGTACTGAAATACATTATTTTGCGTGCCAAGCTAGGACCCTGCAACCCCTTATCTCGAGTCCTTGGCCCGCCACTATGACTAAATTTACCTCCCTTATTTTCTTGCCACGCTTAGCCTTTTAATCAACCAATTCTAACCTAATTTGAATCTTAAAGTGGTTACAAAACGTATATTAATTTAAATACATCTTTATATAAAAAGACCCCTGCTATTTTCTCTTATCATTGATGATTTTTTGCAATTTTTAATTTCGTACTTATATTTTTTGGCTACGTTAGTAATCTGATTGTTAATTATTCGCTTTATGATGTATTTTTAATAGCATTCTTTCATCATAAAACAAAACTTCACGCGTAAGGTATCAGTTATCATTTCGGTTTCATTGACTATGATTATATGATTGAACTAAAATGGTCATGCTATAATCAGTAACAGAGGATGGCTGGGAAGGCCAAGGTGAGTTCCAGGTGAGAAAATGTGACAATTGTTAATTGCAATTGCTCTACTACTGGGTGGGGGGGGACTAAAAGTTAATTGTGTTTTCATAACTATCATTAATTGAAATGCAAGTAAATATCGTTTCAGTGTAATTACTGAGTCGTATAATACAATCCAAACAATGTACAGTATCAATATTTATACTGTCGGTGGCAATAAATTGATTATCAATATTAATAATGTATCAGTATCAATATTTTATAATGAGACATTATTAAACACCCTTGTGCAAATATGTTTGAGATTTACATCTCTAAATAATACTTCACTAATTTGACGGTTCAAACATCGTTTTAGTTAGATAATGTAGTAAAAATGTTAAAGGATTTCTTATTTTACTTGGCAGTGTTAGGCTAAGAAGCGTAACAGAGACGGCATCCCTCACCGATCCAAGGAACAGCCACACTCGATGTTGCTGGATCCTCATCTTGTGTTTACGTACGTGGGAACCCTCCAGTCAAGGCAGCTGGCAAAGTAATTAAGGAGGATATGAGAATGACATATCCAAAGCAGACTACCCCTAAAACAGCCATTACACCATAACCAAAACACACAGTACTGTACAGTTTATAGAACTGACCTGCCCTATGGATAACGCAGATCTAGGGCTCCCTATACTCAGCACGCACAGACGTATGCAAAATTCATTGCTACACTAATTAAATTGTGATTTATTTATATTGGAGCTATTAAAGAAGAACATTACTTAATTTAACATACTCCATACAGTTCATGATATGAACGTGAACTTTTCTAGTAAAAAAAAAACAATCTAAAAACCTTATATCTCTCTAAATGTAAAAATATTCCAGATTGTATGATGATGAATTTGTCTAATACTTTGGTAAATATATTTTACAATTATTAACTAAGAATGAAGAGAGCCCTGTTTTTATTCTCATTTATAATTAATAAGCCATTCCACCTCCAGCTATTGTGACTTCGACATGTTCAGGCAATTATGATCTAAACCTCGTTACTTGGCCAAAAACGTGTATTTTTACAACAGTTTCATCTACGCTGTACATTTTAGGTTCTTCATACAGCTTTAAAGTTTTGATAGAGGTAGTGCTAAGGAGTACTTATCTGAGATAGAAACAGATCCACGATAGTGTTTTTCATATTTTCATAATAAGTTTGATAAAAAAATCAACAATTCCATTCTTCTGGAATAGAATTTTGTTGTTATTAGTTTTAGTGTTTTGGTCTCTTGAATTCTAGACAGACCAGTCATATTATTAAAATATTAAACACAATTACAACAATTACCTCGATAAGTAATCACATCATAATATCCCGTCAGTAAACTATATAATGTGTAATAGACACGTAATATACATATTATAAATTGTTACCTATATATAATTATTTGTAACCTAATTAACACACCACGCACCTTAAACAAAAATTGAGTTTCTCGACCATTCAAGATATTTGAACTTGTGGACTATAATGTTGTCCCACAAGTAAGCTGAATCACATATTTAAATTGTTATGTATTATATTAAAGGAGAAATATTCATAAGTAACAACAAAGGTATTTATTTATTTTTCTGAAATTTGTTGCTAAGGAAATGGTAATAATGGCCGTAAAAATGTAACAGATCAAAATGTATTTCTTTATCGGCTTTTCTTAATGTAGCAAAAGGAACTAGCAATTGCTTAAAGGTAGTAGAAATATTCTCAAAATACACAAGTTGATATTATCATGTATTAATCATGTTTATAATTAATTTGACAATCGTAGCCGACCACTAATACCGACATAGTCCACTGTAATTTTTTACAAACAAGACGTAAGATAAATGAACTCAAAACTTCTGACAGATTTACGAGCTCCCTAGACAGTGGAGGGCGTGGCAGTCAACGCTGCCGTTTTTTTTTCTAATTCAGACTTAAATACAGTTTAGTTCCAAACACTAATTTGTTTTCGTCAAGTACTGTATATTACATTTAGAAAAACATTAAAACTACTTTGTATGTTTTCCAAATTCGACTCATACATTATCCTGCCCCATTAAATGACAAGAAAACAGATTGACGGTCATAGGCCGTCATATATTTGTTATAGAAGTCAATATCCCGTCATATGTCACCTTCTGGTTATATCATTACTTTATAATATCACCAGAAGTTACGGTTGTCTTAGAATAACAACTTGTTATGTTAGGGTTAGTGCGATGTAAATAGGAAAAAATACTGAGTAAATAAAATGTAATACAAATCCATCCAACAATGAGTGGGTGATTTAGTTATGAAGAATTGTTAATATATTATTTGAAATTTCTGAGGTTCAGATCATAAAGTGGACCTTTTTTTTTAATTAACTACCACTACTTTTTCCGTTACTTCACTACAACTACTTTTTTATCGCAATAACGATTAGGTTAGGTTAGGTTAGGATAGGTTAGGTGGCTACTAAAGTTGATCACAAAGTGGTAAATCCAGTGTTTGACTTTGCGCCGAATGCTCTCTCTGTGTGTAAGTTTTTGGAAAGCGATAAGATAAGGCCAGCGATATCGGATTCCTAGCGGATAAGGAATACCACAGTGGACGTAAAAATGATTGGGGAACAGCTTTTAGAGCAATATACTAGGTATTTATCAAGCGGTAGTGAATTAACGGAAACAAAAAAAGTAGTGTTAGTGAATGAACGGAAAAGTTCCAAGAAAGTTTTCACTTTAAAATATTATAACTTTCCATAAATAAAATAAAATATCTGAAATTAAATGTTTAGAGATTATAGAATTTATCCTTATTTATATTCATTAATAAAATGGCTATTTATGGTATTTACTTAAATACTATGATGTTTGTTCCAATACTATTGTGAATAGAATACATCTTCTCTTAAAACATATAGTTATTATTAATGTACGAAAATGTAAGAATGAAACAAAAGAAGAACTTGGACATTCTAGCCCTTCTTGGTAAACTAGAAACTACGTTCTTAAAGATCTATTATCGTAGACAGAACAAGGCTGAGGAAGCTTACAGAACATTCCAGATATTTTATATGGTAATGTAGTAATCATGTAAATTCTCAAAAAATTAAAAATAAAATTAAATAAATGTATAAGCGGCTATACTAAACAACAATCTATAAAATTCTTTCTAAGAGGTAAACACTTGTATACAAAATGTTTGTATATATATATATATATACAATTCACCTCGCGGTGTCTCTAGTGTGTAAAAGGTATTCAAAGGGTTTTCAGTCATTATCAATTTGTGCTAATAATCAACAATTAATAAATCTTTAAGTGGTAAAGTAAAAATCAAAGTCGATAGGTGAATATGTAGTTTTAAATAAATTTATACTAATAAGTTAATCTTAAATGGTTTTACATATTAATATGAGTAAACTTCCCATATTTCCATAACCTACAATTAACTTCTAATAAATAAGAAAGCTGGGAGTTTCCAAAGCAAGTATAGATGGATGGCATTCTATGATAACACCTGAGAACTATGATGATGGATGGGTGGATATTATTTTCCATACATCAACGTTCCAATCTTTAGAAAATCATAATTTTCAAAGTTTAGAAAATACGCAGTTTCACAAGTAAAAACTTTTAGAAACATTAAATAAGAAAAAAAACGCAATGATATAACTAGATTTAAGTCTATAACCCCATTCAATCAACTGATAAAAAACCTAATTTTGGTAAAAATGGAAAAATATAAAAGTTAGCATTATTTGATTTTATCTAGTGGATTTGTCTCTGGCAATTTTCTGGTTCAAATATATTAGAAAGCACCTTAGAATTTCGTGAGTAACTTGTGTTTTTGCAACAGATAATAATTTCCACAATAGTTAAACACTTATATAAGTTAACATGTTACCATCAAACATGACCTCCCAAATAACTCACATTCCTAGTTTCATTGCCCCATCCTTTCGAGTAGAAAACTATATGAAGAGTTAAATATGTATATCTGTAGAGAATAGTTTGTAACATTATAAAAATCATTACTTCTACAAGGACTATCAACTTAACACAGATCGTGTGTTTGGTATTTATTAGTAAATTATTTAATGACAATTTAAATGAAAATGCAGTCACAAATTGTGAGACAATTTTTATTCCTAAATCAACATTCTACACTCATTCGCGAATAATGTTCTGCCAAATTAAAAAAATCGGAATTCTCTCGATAATAACTGTTATAGCAAGTATAGCACAGCAATAACTTTTTATATTATTCATCCAAGAAAATCACAGGCTAAAACCGATAGTACTTGAATTATATATATAACAAAATAATAATAATATTAATAATACATAAAAAAGTACATTATAAAACAATATACAATAAAGACGTAATCTTTTAACCCTATTGACATTTTCGATTATTTAATTATTTGGTAAAAAATATACCTATACAACACCATAGTTCACTTTCATACTAACAAGCTTCATTCACTTCGAGCTATCGTTTAAATTATATAAGAATTTTATTGAAATGTTCTTAAAGTATATTGGACATCGTTGTACACATATTAACTGTTTAAATCGAGACATTTTGTAGAAGTCTGTTAGTTATATATATATGTATATGCTTTAAATAATTTAATATATAAATAAAATTAGTTTAGTAATCCTTTGGACACATTTTACCATTATGTGTGAATAGGCCACAAATAGAAATAATTTGTATACGACTATTAGTACTTCGAAAAAAATGTTATAGATCGGTTTATTTAATTTGATTGTTTACCTCTAACAAAGTAATAAATGTTAGAGGTAAACCTTGTTAAATAATGAGTTTGGAGTAATGACCAGCAGTGAGTGGAAGTATACACAAATCTGGATAAATATATTTAAGGGGATATTAGAATTGAAGGGAATGTTAGAATTTGTACCACCGTACGTGTATGGGTGGGCGGGTAAGTTAATGCCACCGTACGAGTAGGGGTGGGCGTTTGGGTTAATGCCACTGTATGTGTATGGTTGGGTGGGTGGGGTGGTTAATGCCACCGTACTTTAAAACTAATTTTTTCCTAACAATCTTCGAAGCGCCTGTACTATTTGTGATACTATTCCCGCAATACATGCATGTACCTGAATCACGGTTTAGCGCCGTCACATATTGTAAATACGATGAAACCAACACTAGTATTGACCCACTCATCATATCATTTTATTCTCACTTCAATTGGTACATTTGAGGTAATGTTTTTTGTTATATTTGCAAAAGTGTTTCATTAATCAATAAAATGTTTCCTGGTGAATGCAAAATTAAATAATAAACACTTAACATAGATTATTATGAAATACAAATGACAAATACAAAATAAACTCCTCATATCAGGGGCCACAGGACAAAATAACAAATAATAATGATGATGATAATATTGTATCTAAGAGAAGAAGAAACAGACAAAAATAACCCACTCAGACAGAAAGACACGTACTCATGAGCAAACAGACACTCACACACTCATGCGCGCACAGACGCACACGCACTCATGAACGCATACCCACACCAACTCAAATCAAATCTTTTATTGCAGGAACATAAAAATGTACATAAGCAATACACACACACGCCTACACATAGAACACACACACACACACACACACACACACACACACACACACACACACACACACACACACACACACACACACACACACACACACACACACACACACACACACACACACACACACACACACACACACACACACACACACACACACACACACACACACACACACACACACACACGCACACGCACACGCACACGCACACGCACACGCACACGCACACGCACACGCACACGCACACGCACACACACACACACACACACACACACACACACACACACACACACACACACACACACACACACACACACACACACACACACACACACACACACACACACACACACACACACACACACACACACACACACACACACACACACACACACACACACACACACACACACACACACACACACACACACACACACACACACACACACACACACACACACACACACACACACACACACACACACACACACACACACACACACACACACACACACACACACACACACACACACACACACACACACACACACACACACACACACACATAGGTACGGCTACTCGGCTAGAACTATATTGGAAACCCTTGTCAGGTAATGTTAGGTTAAGTTAGGTTAGGTTAGGTTAGGTGATAGGTTATTCATCTTTAATTAATTATTTTGTACAGTTTATTTATATTTATCTGTAATCCTAACATATAACATTGTTATAAAATCTAGTTAACACAGTAATTTTTGAGTTATACTAATTCATAGTTAAGATAATATCAATAATATTACACAGATAATTATGTTATTACAATAAAATATTCTAAACAAAACAATATAAAAATAAATATGTGAACATCTAGTCTAGAGCTTGGTATTAGAACCAATTCTAGGTTTAAATGTATTTCCAATAATGTGCCTTAAACCTTGTCCAGGCTCCCAACCCTTACTAACACAAGTTGAGCCCAGCTGGTACGCCCTGTGTGTAGGTGGTGGGTGGCGCGCCACCTGTTAAGGGTGGAGAGCAGTCCGTGGCCCGCCGTGGTGCGCGCATCATCCCCCTTACTTCATGTAACCACGTTGTATACCATCGCGATTTATTGCATACGCCCAAAAACACGTTTGTAAGTTTTAAAGTGATATTATAAGTGTGGATACATAGTTTTCTATAAGCGTAATAACTTTTAAAGTTCATCCTAAATTATATTAGGGTTAAGTTTATTTCAGTTTTCTTAGAGAGAAAAACTATCAAACCTTTTATGTTCTTATCATGTTTTATTTTTAACAGAATGGAAAACCAAACCAAGTAGAGTACGTTATTTTTTATTCAATTTTATTTATTTAATTTATTCAATTTAAAATTATCGTATATACACAATTATCAATGATCTAAGGGAGACATCTAGATTGTATTATTTTGTAATTAATACAATCTGCCTTATATGAGTATTTTGGTTTAGTATTGAAATACTATAACAAATAATAATACGCTCTGTATATTCGATCTATGATATATAAAAAATATATTCGAAAAAATAACTGCAACATATTTAGAAATGAAATTATAAGAAAGTAACTAATTAACGTTTATCAGAAATCAAGGCAACTCTCTTACGTTAAAGATGTTTATACATAAAGTAGGATGAAGTCCAAAATTTTATTCCTTTCTGCAAACTCTTAAAAAATGTGCATTTACCTTGCTTTTTATTCCTAACATTACCAAATCTTACTTTGGAGTTATTCTCCAGGAAAAATTGAATTTTATTCTGCATTTATTTTAATATCAGTTGTTAACGCATATATTTATTATCTTTAAAAAATGTTACCACAACTAAAAACACCAACATAGAGTACTGTACAAAATACTTTTGATAGAAAAACTAAATTACTTGGAAATAACGATAAAATAAAACAAATGTTTGAACCACCACCATATGGGCAATCATTTTATCTAAAACAGAAACCGAATATTTATCACCGACCATTTTCTAAATAATAATTGTGCGATATGAGCAATGGACTACCAAGAGATAAGATATTAAAATACACACTTATCACTAAATAAATCGTAACGCAGCAAAAAGTAGGTAAAGTAAAGGAAAACGAAATTTAAATGAAATTAATGAATACAAAAATAAAATAAAAAATATCATTTGAGAATAAAATATACTTATAATGAATCATGTCAAAATTAATTATTGCTTATTTGTGTCAATTGATACTACATATTGTATCAATTGACACAACTCAATATAAATAATGTTTACTAATTTTACACGACCTTGAAAATAACATTTATTGGCACATTTACCACAAACAAATTTATATGAACATTTCTTTATGTAATTTTAGTTATAACGCGTATACTTTTGCAGTCTATATATAACAATTCATTTAATGAATGAATTACCTACATTTTTAAATTTATTTTTGTTTTCAATCTACAATATCTAACGAAATTGAAAAAAAATTCACACATTAAGTAACTAACTTAGTCCGCTTACTAATGAACATAAATACGTCAAACCAAAGGGCGGTTGAGGCCCATCGAATTGTGTTGGAGAGTGGTAACTACCAAGGAAAGCAGTTTACGTTAATAATTGTTGTTTTTAAGACAGAATATTTAACTTAAAGTACAATTTACATAGTTAAAACTAAGCATGCGCTATATTAGTAAATTAAAAACAAGAAGTCTAAAACATAGTTAATGTTTACAAGTTAACAAAAAATAAATAAATGATTAATAGAACAATGTTTTGTTTTACAGGACTTCCAAAATTTAATGTTCTCGCTATGTACTGTACTTAGATATCCAATAATAGTTTTAAATAATTTGTCAACGATTTTCTAAAATTTACAATTTACAGTACCATTACATTTACTTTAAAAAAATTAACTAGATGAGTGCTAATACAACAGAAAAACAACAAACTTAAAGGAAGAAAATACGAAAGTACTACTATATTGAATGAAAAATAACTCAAATTAACATTCCTGGATCGTGGGTGGTGAAATAGTTTATGCACAGTGTTATTACACTCCCCTAATGTTAAATTTAATGGAAAAATATAACCCTTTTTTATATTACTCTGTTTAATATACCCAATATAGAACCTATGAAAAATCCGATTCTAGGGTCTAAGGTTCTATATTATCACCAATTTTCTACAGAGTTATCAATTTTGTTAATTTAGATTTCTTAAACACAGTCAGCATCATAGACCTGAGCTGTTAAATAACAATTCCTAAAAGATATATTTAGGTTAATGTCACACTTTAAAACAGAATGTCAAAAGTGGTAATGTGGGATACTTTGATATGAATATTGATTTATACGTACATTAATTATTCTTTCCATTAGTCACCTCAAGAATGTCTGTGCCACTCATCACTTTCTGGATCACTGTACAAATTATATGTTCCTTTGACAATGTGTTTATACATATTACTAAATATGTAATTTTTCACACACATAGTTAAAGTAAACAAATAAAACTTATTATGTTAATTATAAAATAAATAGTTTTTTGGTAATAATCAATGACTTTTTTAACGGAATTTGAAGGATATAAAAGAGTAGTTTTGATAGTTAAATATACTTTAATAAACTTATTTATGTTTTTAAAATAAATTCTGTGAAAGAAAAGTCCATGTTAAGTATAAAATACAACAACGTATAAACATTTAAAATTTTCTCACTTCGTTTATTGAGTTTTCAACATAAATCCTACTTAAGCTGAACAGCGGCTATTTTCTTTTCTGGATACAAGTATTAATTAATTAAAATTATCATTTAGCTTATAAATTATAGCATACTTTAAGGTTTTGATTCATTAGTAAATTTATTTTTGGTTTAGTAATGTCTATTTTTTATTTATTAGTAAAATTCCAGTTTTTAAAATTCCCTACCCCTATAAATCTCTTTCAACTCCTAGTATACTTTTAATGGTTTTATATATTGTTCTTTTGTATGGTTTACTACATCTGAATTGTTTCCATATTTGGATAGTTATATTTTAAACATTTCTATGTATTTATGTTAGGTAAATGTACTGAAGATTAGATCATTTTATAAAGAATTGACAGTAATTAATTATCTAGTTATGTAAACATTATACTTGCAAATGTCGAGATACGATAATTTTTGTCAACATAATGGAAAAGTTTCATATGTCCTCCGTAATATGAGTTAAGTCTTAGGTCTCGTTTTTCACTTAGGATCCAAATATAACAAATATATTTTTAATCATTATTTGTTGATTTAATTTATATATATTTTAGTTTTTTTATTTTTACTGATCAGTTAAAGTTTTGAAATTATGAAATGTTTAATAATTATTTAACTAACTATACAGTTAATATAATAGAATAAGAATAAGAATATATTTATTTTCTCGAAATATATACATATAATACATATAATTACATTCAAACATAAAAAGGTTAAATAAATTGTAAATTTAATTAAAGTTATTGTAATACAAATTTTAATATTTTTAAAATGAGATGTATCAAGTTGTAATAAAATTATTATTTAGACATAGAATAAAGACAATTAGCATTAATATAAATGTATTTTATTTTATATCAATAAAAAGTAAACCATATTTTAGAACAAATACACATATTTGTTTTTACAACGATTTTACAAATCGAATTTTATAAATGAAATCGCTAGAACTTTTAGTATTTTAAGTGTTTTATTTTTGGTACATTTAGAAACATTTATCGATATTTGATCCATTCATTAACTCGTTGTAGTAGTCATAGCTCATTTACGTTAAGAAAGTAAAGTAGACTGTATTTTATGGACCTTTTCCCTTAATTCACTACCACTACCTTTTTTTATCGCAATTACGGTAAGGTTAGGTCAGGTCAGGTTATGTTAGGTTAGGTGCCTACTAAAGTTGATTACAAACTAGTAAATTCAGTGCTTGACTTTCCTTTGAATACGCTCTCCGTGTGTAAGTTCTTGTGAAGCGATAAGATAAGGCCAGCGATATCGGATTCCTAGCGGATAGGGAATACCACAGTGGACGTAAAAATGAGTGGGAAACAGTTTTTCAAGTAATAGAATATTTATTAAACGGTAATGAATTTACGGAAATTATCATATTTTACTTTTCATCATGAATACACTGAAGGTGTAATAGTGTGACAAGTTTGGATGAGTGAATTTACTAATTTACATTTACTCCCAGAAAATGACATTAAGATATCTTTATATCCAGAACCCACGAGATTAACACATTTAAATAGGCGAGATCCTGGTAGGGATTGAAATTCAGCTAGTAGACATTAACTATAACCAAGTACCTGTCGGCATCAAAACATTTGTGCACTACTTACGTGAACATTATAGTTAGGGACATTGAAGAGGCCGGGTTCATTTTGTGTTGAGTAAATTCAAAAAGGTTTTCTATTGTTACTCGTGGAATAGTGTAGGTTGGATAAAATAGGTCAAAAATGGTTGATACAAAATTTAATTTGAACTCATTGATGAAAACAATTCTTAGAATTAAAACTTCCCCATCCAACATAGGTGACGGATTTAAGTAGAATGAATAGTTTATGATAGTCCTTTTGTCAGATATATCATCAGTAAACGTAGGCCTTTCATGAATTACTAATAAAGAAAAGATGATATTATGCTAAGTACAGTATACTAACGATCAAGTACAGTGTATACTAACGATCAAGTATAGTATACTAACGATCAAGTGCTGTATAATAACGATAAAGTACAATATACTAACGATCAAGTACAGTGTATACTAATGATCAAGTATAGTATACTAACGATCAAGTACAGTATACTAACGATCAAGTACAGTATACTAATGATCAAGTTCTGTATACTAACGATCAAGTACAGTATACTAATGATCAAGTTCTGTATACTAACGATCAAGTACAATATACTAACGATCAAGTACAGTATACTAACGATCAAGTACAGTATACTAACGATCAAGTACAGTATACTAATGATCAAGTTCTGTATACTAACGATCAAGTACAGTATACTAATGATCAAGTTCTGTATACTAACGATCAAGTACAATATACTAACGATCAAGTACAGTATACTAACGATCAAGTACAGTATAATAACGATCAAGTACAGTATACTAACGATCAAGTACAGTATACTAATGATCAAGTTCTGTATACTAACGATCAATTACAGTATACTAATGATCAAGCGCTGTATACTAACGATCAAGTACAGTATTCTAACGATCAAGTACAATATACTAACGATAAAGTACTGTACACTAACGATGAAGTAATTTTACTTGATTATTAGTATACTGTATCAAGTAAAATAGTATACTAATGATACAGTATACTATTATTAGTTTATTATTTTACTAGTACTTGATCGTAAAATGTTATAGGCTACTATTGTATTTCAATAACTAATTGCCTTTGTTTTGCAATTAGTTATAAATCAAAAACTTAAATATATAACTAATTGCAGTTAGTAAACGATCAATTACAGTATACTAACGATCAAGTACTGTACACTAAGGATGAAGTAATTTTACTTGATTATTAGTATACTGTATCAAGTAAAATAGTATACTAATGATACAGTATACTATTATTAGTTTATTATTTTACTAGTACTTGATCGTAAAATGTTATACTATTTTATTTGCATAAATCAATATACTATTTTGTATATTGAACTATTGATTTTTTATAACTAATTGCCTTTGTTTTGCAATTAGTTATAAATAAAAAACTTATGTATAACTAATATCAATTACAGTATAGTAACAATAAGATAATGCACTTAGAAATATTTTAACAAAACACATTAACAGAAAGCTTTCCACGTTTTGTATTGCAATGGGGCAAGTAGACAAATTAATTTAAGAATATTTAAAAGATAATTTAATTTGATTGTTCGTGGCATCCTTCCTTATTAATAAAGGAAAAGTAATAAATAAGAAACCCGGATTATCTAAATTCTTTTCACCGTTCGATGCCGTAAATCACTCTAATCGGAAACGTTTGAGAAGAGCTTTAGATCTGTTTTTGTGCAATACCTTAAACGTCGGAATGAGATAACAAAACATTACGCTCTATCTTCAGGAATAAATAAAAAATTTTATTTAACTGTTGTAATATTATTTGTTAGCGATTAAATCATAATTGTAATTTTTAAATTGTCTCTTATGAATGAGTTTTATTTGATTACTAACATTTATTGTCTCACGACAATATTATAAATATGGGGATAAAACTGATTTAACCCTCCTAACACTCATTTAAATTTACTGCCTTGATAAATAGGTTCTTGATCTAAAAAATTAAAATACAATAAATATATTCTAATATTTAATATAATTTTATTTTGAACTTAAACTGCCTTTAACTATGATATACAACTATGATTGTTTATTTTGTTGTTTTCAAAAAATATATATGGCATATTAATTTTATCGTAGTGACCTGTGCATACAGAAATATCAGCTCAATTCTTAACACGTTTTAGCCAAATGTGTTTTCTTGTATATTTTCAGCCACCAAAATATTTCAAATTACCTCTAAGAATTTAATAGTTTTCCCTCATAGGTCAGTCAAGCAGGACTTCCTTTATAAACACTTGCTTAACGTGTGAAAATAAGTTGATCAACGATATTTTGAGTAATATAAAGTTATAATTTAACAGGCCATGAATCGCTTCATTAAACTATGCACGTTACCATAATTTCTAAGAACACAAGTTTATTGCAATATAAGCACAAAATGCGCAAATATATTAAATAAAAGTACAAAATGCACAAATATTATGGTACCATAATATTTGTGCATTTTGTACTTGTATTGTAATAAACTTATGTTGTGTGACGTTTACTTGTACTGTAAATGTACCAACACTTATTATGCTAATTAAAAAACTATAATTTCGAACTAAGAAGATTAACTGATTGTTATCATATATAAGAAAAAGAGGAATCTATTATCTATCAAAGAAAAAAGTAGATGTATTATTCATAAAAAAATAAAATAAAACACATCGTTGTTGTTTTATGTATTTTAATATCTTATTGGTCTACTACGTGTCATTTTAAGGTCGATTATTGAGATTAAGAGTTAATTTTTTATGTTTAACACGAAATACATACATTATTTTAGTTTGAAAGAATAAACTTGCAAAAATTTGTTATCTAATATATAAAACAATCATAAAAAAGAATGTTAGGAAACTGTGATTACATTCAAAAATGAGTAACTTACAAATTCGAATACGAAAAGTGTTTAATTTATTACAAACTGTTATTAATTTTTTTCAATATAATTTAACCATTATTTATATCACTGAAGAAATATTTAATCTTTAAAGAAAAACTTTAAATATTTATGAATTTACTATACAAGCAAAGGAAGGAACAAATAAAGAAAGTAAATCACATAAGAAAAATCACGACACTTTAAAATGTAAAATATAAAACCATAGTAATATTGTAAAAATATGTTTCACTTATTCGTTAAAATAAATTAGGTTATAATGTAACTAAATCAATGATATTTTATTCATACAACATCACTTAATGTGTTTTTCTCACGAGTAAAAACTATAACAAACATTTAATCCCCCCTCCCACCGTAGTTTATTTTGAAGATCATGACAACAAAGCAATATAATGTAATACATTTTTTCTACACCTTTACAATTATGTTTTAAAAAACGACTATGTCCAACTATTCGTTCTTGTAGCAAAACTAAAGTAGAATTTATAATTTTGCTTATAAGAAATATACAAATTAAATTTTTGTTTTAATCATATTAAAACCCTATTCGAACGGATACTTGATTGAACATTTGAGATAGCTTTCATTTACATATTTGATACACACCCTTACTACTAATTGTGTACAGTAGATAAATTGATAAAATCTTTATTGTAGCACCATTAACAAACACAACAAACTCTTAACTTACACAGTGCACTATTGGTTCTAAACACTTTTAGTGCACGTATGTATGTGTGAGTATTCTTAAATTTTTTATTATTGTACTAATATTTTATTATAGTTTAACCATAGTGAGATTTTTTTAATTTTCAAAACACTAACATACTGTCTATTTTTATAATTACACACACACACACACACACACACACACACACACACACACACACACACACACACACACACACACACACACACACACACACACACACACACACACACACACACACACACAC
Source organism: Stictocephala bisonia (assembly GCA_035578905.1). Taxonomy (NCBI): domain Eukaryota; kingdom Metazoa; phylum Arthropoda; class Insecta; order Hemiptera; family Membracidae; genus Stictocephala; species Stictocephala bisonia. Next base: position 385,747 of record JAQJVL010000533.1, on the reverse strand, counting down.
ACACACACACACACACACACACACACACACACACACACACACACACACACACACACACACACACACACACACACACGCACGCACACACTCACACACGCACGCACGCACGCACGCACGCGCACACGCACGCACGCACGCACGCACACACACACACACACACACACACACACACACACACACACACACACACACGACAAAAAATGTCGTGAAATTTTGAGAAATTACACGACATTTTTACATATGCAACTAATTAACATATAAGTTAATAAACTGCCATAGCTGTATTTGTATATAAGTTTTAATCGAATTATGAAATATTCTCTTGTAATATTTAAATAATCATTTATAATGTAAGCAAAGTTAGTATAACCACAAAACAATCTTGTTTCAATGACTTTTACTTTCCACATCATAAAAAAATCTTTAAAAACGAATTTTATATGGGAAATATTTATGTATTCCATCAAAATATGACAAATAAAGTAATCTAAACAGTATTATTATTTGTATTTCCAATTAACCATTTAGATTAATTATGACCTAAAGTATCAGATTTCGGTAATATACTTAATATTTTTAACAGTTCGACCATTATTAAGGACACTTTTAATTGAACACTGTTTTGCATTATAAATATATAAGCAATATAAATTATACATAGGCTAAAATATAAATAGACTGTGAGTAAAAATTTAAAATAACTAAATCGATGATGTTTAAGGTATGAAAGCGTATTCAATTTAGCTGAGTATTTTTATTCTTCAGCTGCGCCTTTAAGATTTTATCTGCAGCTCGTCTCAGTATTTAATTAGACAGGTGCACACTGGGGGGTTGTGAAGTTGACAGCCACTGGTTTAGGGAAACACACAGTTCCTGCATACCAAGTAGTAGGCACAACAGCCAACACTTCGTGCATTAAATACATGATATTCAAGGTGCTGTGAAATACATAGTATGTATTTTTACAACAAAATGTCAACAATCAAATATAATATAAACATGTAGTTAAACGTATTTTAAGCAAACATCTTCTATAAACATAAGAGAATAATCATAATATATTATGATGGTAGATGTTTAATATTATTTTAACTTTGTTGACAAACATCAATGAAAAATATATTATCGAATTAAATAAAAATACTGCAATTTTGTTAAAAATTCAAGAGAAATATTTTTTAAAATCTCATTGTATACCTAATTTTCTACACACGATTATACGAATATACGAAGTCAGTAATAGGTGTGAGAGCAGATCTGATTGTCAGACATAATATTGTAATGATTCATTTCCGTAATCAGCGAAGCGTGCAGGGGTGTCCCCTACTAAAGAGAATTTTTAGTGAAACGAACCTTATCTGTAACATAAAAACCAGTAAGATAGAACTAAGCTGTAATGACAGTTAAGGATTAAGTATTGTCAATCAAAGCTAATTAGATTTGTGTCAGGGTGATCCTTTTTATATTTTATGATATTTTTGTTCAAATTATATCAGCGTTACTAACGGTAACTATGTTACTAAAGTTTTACCTTATAATTGGTTAAAAGTGTTCAAATAAAATTGTCCTATTTACTAGGTTGTACTATTGTACTATTACTATCTGTTGAATATATATTTAACGATATAATTGTTAGTTTTTAAAAAAACTTTATATAGTTAAAACTCTATTATAAAATAAATGTTTTAAATTAATACATTAATTTATGACTTTTGAATTGTAAAAATGTTTAATATTTTTACACGATGCTATTTTTGTAACTAGCAAACAGTGAGTTCACCAACCACACTCCCACAGACAGCGATGTTCTTACATGAATCTCGCGTGCTGACAATCTACCATAAAACTGTAACAATAGTTTTGTTGACCTTCCTCTGTAACATATCACTATCCGGGACTTCCCTGGAACAAAACACACGATACTTGTACGTCCTGGACTCAAGGAATGGAAGTGAGATGGAGGGATCCTTGCAGCTGCCAGGAGAGCTCAGGCTTCGTCACCACCACCGGAAATTTATCACCAGGCAAGAGAATCCCAAGAGTGATTTTGTCATTCATAATATGCGGTCGTTGCTAGAGGAAAGTGGACGATACAGTGGAGAGAAACCTCCATGGCCAGTCAAGCGGGAGGCAGTCTTGGAAGGGGACATCATATTGGGAGGTAGGTACGCTCATTGACCAGTATGATTAACATAGTTGCTGATATCACAAAAACACGAGATCAGAAAGTTCATTCAGGACAAATTAACATATTCAGGAGACGAAGCAGTTAAGTGGGGAATGAGTAAACTGCCGGAGTGGGGGTTTCAGACAGCATTGTCTTATGTTCGAATTCCCACTCAGTTGTCAGTTCATAAATCACTCGTTGAATGAAGTTCACGCACAGGTCTATGTGAACTGGCGTGAAATTAAAAAAAACTTATTTAAAATGAGTATAAATATAATTTTGTAAATAAGGTATTCTTTTCATATGACTTATTACTTCTTTCCTTTAATCCCTTGGCAGACGTAGAGCCGCAACAAAATACCTGACACGATTATGAGCCATTTGATTGATCTCACTCCAGTTCTTGCATTAATTTTTTATTTCCTTTTCCACAGTTCTCCTCCACGTAACTTTTGGTCTTCCACGTCTTCTTCTTCCTTGTGGGTTCCAATCAAGGGCTTGTTTACTGATGCTATCTTGTGCTCTTCGGAGAGTCTGTCCAATCCAGTCAAATTTTCTTGTCATGATTATCGCTGCTACTGATTCTTGTCCACATATTCTTCATAACTTTTCATTTCTGATAGTTTCTGGCCAATAGATCTTCAGAATTTTTCTGAGAAAGTTGTTAGTAAATGTCTGCAGTTTGGGAGTTACAGACTCGGCGATCTTCGAGGACTGGCAGCCATATAGAAGCACAGATTTGACGTTGCTCTCAAATTTTCTTAACTTGGGTTTCCTTCTTAGTTCCTGAGATCTTCATATTGGTCCAAGTTGTGCATAGGCCCCTTTTGACTTTCTTATAATTTCTGTTATATTCTCGTCTGTCACACCAATTTTGTAAACCACATTGCCAGGGTAACATAACTGTTCTATTTATTCAATCGTCCTCTTGTTGAGTTTGAATAATTGATCTTGGTTTACGTGGTTCAGCCTCACATGTCCTTGTCTTTTCAATATTAACTTTCTTGCCTACATAGCTTCCTTCCAAGATGAGATCATCTACCTTTTCTTATATATATATATTTTAGTTTATGAGACATTACGCATAAGTCATCAGCAAAATCGATATCCTCTAACCTCTCGATCAATCTCCACTGCAACCCTCTTGGTTTACTGGCTACTTTCCTCATCACCCCATCCAGCACCATCAAGAATATTATAGGAGGTAGTAGACACCTCTGTCTCACTCCAGTTTTAATTCCAAAAGAAGATGTTAATTTTCCTTCACGAATGACTTTACATTGGAAGTTTTTATAAGCCGCCTTGATGATGTTTATAGTTTTTTGGGTATTCAATATGCTTCCAAAGCTTTCAAAATAGATTCTCTACTAATAGAATTAAATGATTTCTCAAAATCGACAAAACAAAAGTAAAGGGGGTTCTGATGTTCCACTCTGTTCAATTACAATCTCAGAGTTGTTATCATGTACACACACGAACGATCTTTTCTGAAGCCCGCCTGCTCTCTTCTAAGTTTGGTATCTACTACATATTTGATTCTATTTAGGATGATGCGAAAAAGTATTTTATTAGGTACTGATAGCAGAGTGATTTATCATATAGGGCTCAAAAATAAAATGGTAGTTAAAGCAAGTGTATGGTATTTACAGAATATTCATAAACTGAATTATGGCTGATGTAGTTTAGGGGTTGTTTGTGAAATTAACTATCTAACACATTTGTGTATTACTATACTATATTATTTTTTATACAATGTCATTTTAGTTCCAAATAATGTTTTGGAAAAAGCATTTCAAACAGTTTTATTATTTTAAAATTATGTTTGAAGAACCGTTTTTAATTTGAAGTGTTTTACTGCTCTTGGAGGGAGCAATTTAGCTAGAAGAGTAGTTATAAAGTGACTTTTAAGTGAACAATGTTATACTAAAATAATGAATAATAATAACATTCTTAAGCAAAGACAGTAATATGAATTTACAAACTGGATTGTGTTTCCAAGAAACTATGAATAATTGAGTTTAAAGAATTTCATAAAAAAATTCTTTTTGAAATTTGTGATTAGGTAATTAAACGTTTCGTCTCACTCGTGAATAAATTCAACGCTCTTTTTCATTCATTTATAAGAGTTTCTAAAGTGAACGTTTATATTCAAATAAAAAGTAAGAATTATTTAAGAGCATTTAGGAACTTAAATACTTGTTGTGTCATTAAACATTATGAATGGCTACAAAAATTTACAATTTTAAACTTTCTTAACTTTCTTAATGCTTAATTTACTCGACAAATATCTCCTTAAATTAGAACACTGTTAAAGCATTGATCATTATAAAATGCTTTTGAATGCTGTACTTACTATCCTCTAAGAACACATTTGATTGATTCCAGATCTTTATTTCTTAAATACCTTATATGTCAGCTAAACAAAATTTACTGAACTTAATCATAATAAAGTAAACACATTCATTACTCGTTACTAAGACGCCGATCGTCAAGATCTGGGAGAATATGAGGAGTGAATGAGTGTGTTAAGTGTAGATGATCGAGTGTAGCCATTGTTACTAACAAAGGTCGATTCTTCCTCAGAAAGAGCTAATTATTAATAGCCCAATTGTCAGGCTAATTAAAGAACCTACAGTTTTACGTGGAATCCGAACCACAAAGTGTTGGTATGATTTTCAGCTAACTGACAAGTCTGACATTGATTAGAGTCAAAACATATTTTGAAAGACATCAGCTGATAAGATCCAGCTGTTCATTTTTCATTGGGCTATTAATTAATGCCAATGCATAAGTAATAGTCAGTCTTAGCTTGTAAAATTGTTTGTGTAAACATAAACCCAAAGTAAATGGTGCGTAGTGGAGAGGGAATGGTTACTTCTCCCACCACCGTTCCCCTCCAAAGGCAGTGGGCTGCAAGGTACAGTCACGTACAAAACCATACACATGTGACAGTTGAGCTTGCGATTAATTTCAAATCTAAGTATTATTTGTAACATTTTTTTAGTGTTCTATTTCTTGGTTTTAAATTATAATCTCTTTCCATATTAACTTCTGCAATAGGTTAGGCCTACTCGGAAAAAAAAACTGAGCTTTTAATATTTTCTTGGATTTATAATATATCACTCTCATTATTTTTTTACTATAATCATATGGAATATCCCAGCTTCACTTACCAATATAAACTGGAAGGCGGCCAAGTCATCTTATTTATTCTTAAATAGCCTATACAACAGACAAACAGTCAGAATTTCCCATCTGATCTTGAAAAGAATGTTTCCTTGGAAACATTTAAAATGATTAAATTAAAATATGCATTTAATAATGGAACATTTCATAGTACAATATTTTACCAATAAAATCAAAAATGGTAAAGTATTTTACTTATGATTGGTAACAATTAAACTAAGGTTGGGGTATACAGCTACGACTATATCATTTGAACCATTAAGAATACTACAATGCAACCCCAGTCCTACAACGTACAGGATTTAACTTACTTGATTTAACAACACAATAGCAAAACCACTGTAAACACCGTGGCAAGTGATCGTTGTAGTAGTGCAAGGTCCATACTGCTAGCAGTGACTGTACCAAGAACTGTGTGTGGTGGGGGATAGAATTTGTCACGCATGCGCTGACCGCAGGTTATTTACCATTGGTTTATGTTTAACAATGATGACATTGGCTCATCTAAACTCATTCGAAGTCCATATTCACTCATTTCTTGACTATCGGCGTTGTGAATAAATAAAAATTCATACATAAAAATAAATACTCAAAATATATGTATACACGTAGAACACAGTCTTCCCCTTGATCACCTATGCTTTACACCCTGGACGTCATCGACAATCAAGGTTTCCTGCCCTTCAAACGGGGTGCTCACATCTTGGACGACTGTGATAATTAACGAGATAATGTGTTCCAGGGCTCATGATGGTTCACGAGCGGTCGGACACTGTGACCTGTGGCCCTGTGATGCCCCAGGGTGGCATTCAGGCCCTGGAGACCATGCTTTACACCCTGGACGTTATCAACAGTCAACGTTTCCTGCCCTTTAAACTGGGTGCTCACATCTTGGACGACTGTGATAAAGACACATACGGCCTCGAAATGGCTGTAGACTTCATTAAAGGTAACTGATACACGATAAACAAACAAAATTCGTCATCAAACGTGTTTGATCCATCAATATTTTTAATGGAATAAAATTATTCGTCTTTAAAAATGAGCCAGTTATGAATATCAAACAAACTTATGAATATTCTCAAAAAAAATTGTCATTAGATAATAATGTTATAATCATATATTTAATCCCATGATACATGATGAAAAGTATCATACATTTTTTAATCCATTCTGATAATTTATGAAATAAATAATTTAAATGTAAATCAGTGTTTTTACACATCTTTGAAATTGAAGCAAATTATTGATTGATTTCCCAAATAACAATAAGGGAAATGTTTAAACAATGTGAACTAGCAAACGACTTTTAATATCACAGAACCTTGTTCTACAATTATAAGTGAAACTATATGCCTCGCGGGCTTACAAAAAAAGTCAACCCCATGGCTACTATTCCCGATATAATTCTTGGACCCATGTTTGGCCATAAATGCTTAGTTTTATTTCGAAGAACCATTGGTCTATAATGTGGATCATAGGTACAAAACATTCTTACAATAAAATACCTTGTCACTTTACTACTTATAGCTTTGTTAGTATAAAGTATTATTTTTTAGTAATTATTTTATTAAATTAAATAAACCCTCATTCTTTTTGTAATGAATATAAAAATACTTTATGTTATAAAGAAGATTGTCCGAGTAATGTGCCGTTTGCACATTACGATCGTCTCCCACGGACAGTTCAATCTTTCTCTCTGTGTTTCATTTAGTTTTAGTGTCTTTGTTTTCGTTTTCGTGTTCCGTGATTTCGTTTTCTGTGTTCCTTGGCGTTGTCGGCAAGCTGACCATTCTAGCTTGGCAGCCAACAACGACATGTTTTGTGGCTAGAAACGTTTAGGTAAATGTTCGTAAAAACGGTTTGCTTTTGTAACTCTTTGGTTAAAAATATTGTTTATTGAGCTTTATTTCATTCTCTAAGTTTCAGTAATTAATAAAGCTGTTGCCTGTTTGTGAAAATGTTTCTTTTTCAGCAGGCCTAGGTTAGGCCCATGTGACGACGTATTGTGATATTGTATTTCTATTTCGTATATTATTTTGTCCTTTTAAACTGTTTTTTTTTTTTTTTTTTTTTTTGTAATTAAATGTTGTATTTTAATTGTTTATTGTAAACTCAGAATCATTTTCTATTTTTATAACTATTTTACTTGATAGGTCTAATAAAAGGTTTCATGTTGTTGCCGGACACGGCAGGATTTTAGTTATGTAATGTTGAGTTATGTAAATGGTTAACTTTATTCTTTATTATTTTTGCTTAATTAATTTGTTTAACCAATTGTACTTAGTCTTTTGTTATTTTAGGTAAATACTTAATTGGGTATTTATGTAGTTTCTGTACTTATTAATTTTATTTTACAAATTTTACATTTTTAATTGTCATGGCAGCTCTTATTAGTAAAACAAATGTTGTCTTTTTTAAATTTCGTCTCTTTATGTATTTATTTTGTTTTCTCGCTTTTGTGGAGCCAGACTAAACTATGTTTTGCGCTGTGCTGTTCCTTTAGCCCTGGATCTAGGGTCGTAGAGTGATAGACGGGCACCTGCATGGCTACTGACGACATTTTTCTGGAGGCACGGTGCGAAATCTATGGGCTGGGACTAGCCTCTACTATGCGTCCCAGAGTGGCAGCCACTTCTTCACCCTTTCCGCGCTGTCCATCCATCGGCCTCCAGGATGAAGACATCGACATGAAGGTGTCCCACACCCAGTTTATTTATTCGGCCCTTCTGGTTTCCAGATTTGAACAGTAAATATTTTAAAGTGCTACCTGTGAAAAACTTGTTTTGTGGTTTCTGTGAACAGTGTAATTTATAGCAAGATATACTTTTAGATTTAGTTTTAATTTTTTTGTTTATATTTTTTACTATGGGGGGTTTGGTAATTTTATTTTAAAGAACGGGATTCTCGGGTAATTCTTCACTTTATTGTTCCCATTAGGAGTCGCCCAGTTTAGCCTGCTGGATCTCGGCGTAATTATTAATTATTTAATTCTTTTGTTTTTTTAACTTTTCCAAATTGGCCCACATTTTGTTACCCGATGCCTCGTAAGTTCAGTTGCCATTTAAAACTTTTGTCTTTTGTTATTTGTAGTTATTGTATTCTAGATGTAGTTTATTCATACATGTATTCTGGTATTTATTTATTCTTGTAAGTGTTCATTGTTATTATTTATTTATTATTCTTATACATTTTTCAGAGCTCTATATTTATATATTTATAAAAAATGTTATTAGGTCTAACCTATTTTTTATATAGCTTACAATCTATTGATAATTTGTATTGTATATATTTGTTGATCTTGTTTTCTTTCGTTATTTATTTCTTTTCTCTCAAGGCCAACATATATTTATATTTTTCTGTAACATTTGATAAATATCGTAACTTTTCACAAACAGTCAACAGCCCGTTTTCTCCAAAAATGTTTAAATTTTTGTTAATTGTAACTTAATATTTTTTAAAATACTTTTGAATCAAATGTTTTTGTAATTTTCATGTAATAAACAATATTTTGCCATTCAACTTGTGTTTTTTTTTGTTCTGTGTAGTTCTCCTGTGTCCGGTGCATTCTCACCCACCCTCGATGATAGTACAAGGATGGGTTGCAGTAATGAGAAATTGAAAGGAACATAATTAAAGCAAATAAACAACTATAATCAGTAGATTAACATTTCAATTAAATTTGATTAAAATTTACCTTTAACTAAATTTTTGCGTAAGGAGTACTGATATGACTTTTTAATTGCATTTGAAGTTTAATTTCAAACGTTTATAAATATTTTCAGTGTAAAGTTTCTTGCAGTCATATTCCATCTTGGTTACAAGCTCATGCAATTGCATTTTTTGCATTGTTGAAGACTTCAGGTTTATCACAATAGTATGAATAAATTTTTAATTTTTTGGAACATTTTCTAGTGAACTATTTTTGAAACATGTGTTGTGCCATATGAGAGGTGTTCTTAATTAATGTTCAGGACAGCTGTAAGATTTCAAGGAGCTCGTAAACCACTACTAACTACAACATTATTCTCGACAGCCAAAGAATTAGCCATTTCTCTAAATGTTTAAAATGTTTCACTACTTCGTGTTGTTAGTCCTGGTGGCGCAGTGCTGTAATCCAGCTACTTTGGGGGAAAATGCTGAGGAGATTGTAGGCAATAGGTTTTATACTAGGTCCTCTTAATACCGACGTACGTTCGCTCAATGGTTGCTATCAGCATGGACACTACTAGAGACGTCTGGAGTGTCTATGTTGGGTAGTAGTCAGTATCTTGATGTTGTGTTGGGGAGATAACTGAGTTTCAGGCTTGTCAATCAGCTGAAAGTCAGACCAAAACTACTTGGTTTGGACTCCAGGTAAAACTGTAGGTCCCTTAGTTGTCCTGGCTGTTGGGCTATTAATAAATTGCCCTTTCTGAGGAACAGTCGAACTCAGATAGTAAACGGACTACACTCATATAATCATTCATATTCTCCTTAAAAAACACACAACGTTGTGTCGGTGTTTCATTTGTAAGAAACTAGTATTACATCTGTTTTAATGATGAATTTTAACGAGTAAAAAGAACAAAAGGCAGTTCAGTTTTAGCATTATGGCCTACGCATTAGGGTTATTATAATTATGGCCTACCCAGTAACGTTGTAATTGTGAAAATGTGTTGTTAGGTTCTTTAGCACTTGTGAAATAATCGGTATAATGAGGGTTTCCTTCAAATTTGGACTTAAGGTCTTCTTTCGTTAAGTGTCAAACAGCTTGGGGAGTGATCGATGAGGACTATTGAGTGGAATGGCCATCGCTCAACGTTTCTCATTAATGCCTCTGCAGATCATTAAAATTTCTTAACAAGAAAAACAATTTTGTAATTTAAAATAAAATTTCTCTAAACTTAATTAAAAAATACTGTTAAGATCTTAAAAAAAATAAATGAAGAAATTGTAAAAATATATGTCTGTTTTTATTACTTCGGATAAAACACTGTATGTTGTGTTTACGATGTTTACAACCATTTTGTAGGATCTATAAGCAACATCGATGACGCAGAGTATCACTGCAACAAGAGTTCGGTGAGGAAGGTCATATCAGGAGTGGTGGGAGCGGCTTCGAGTGTCACCTCTATACAAGTGGCAAACCTTCTGCGGCTCTTCAAGATACCGCAGGTGAGAGAATGTGTTAGACTGAATAAATGTTGAAGGGTATATGAGCAACATTGATGACGCAGAATATCACTGCAACAAGAGTTCGGCGAGGAAGGTCATATCAGGTGTGGTGGGAGCGGCTTCGAGTTGCACCTCTATACAAGTGGCAAACCTTCTGCGGCTCTTCAAGATACCGCAGGTGAGAGAATGTATTGGGCTGAATAAATATTGAAGTGTCCATAAGTAACATCGATGATACAGAATATCACTGCAACAAGAGTTCGGTGAGGAAGGTCATATCAAGTGTGGTGGGAGCGCCATCGAGTGTCACCTCTATAGAAATGGCAAACCTTCTGCGGCTCTTCAAGATACCGCTGGTGAGAGAATGTATTGGGCTGAATAAATGTCGAAGGGTCTATAAGTAACACCGTAGAGTATCACTGCAACAAGACTTTGGTGAGTTAGGTTGTTGACTTTTGGGACACCCTGTATTATAAAAATATGACAAATACAAACTATCTGCTTTGCAACGAACAGTTTTGTTATAAATGGATTATTTTTAATGGCCTATGCCACAATATTGATAACCCTTGTTTGCAACGTGAAACTGACTTATCAGTATCATTGTAGGTGTCATTCTGGTCAACCAGTCCGGAGCTGAGCAACAAACAGAGGTTCGAGTACTTCTCGCGGACCATCCCCTCTGACCACCACCAGGCACGAGCCATGGTTGAGATCATCAAACGTCTGGGCTGGAGCTACGTCTCCATTGTCTACGAGGAGTCCAACTATGGCATCAAGGTACAGTGGTTAGAGTCCCATGAGCTGTTCATGAATCACAAACTATTCAGTTGCCTTTTTGTTACAAATATTCTCAACATAATTTTTTTATGAATGTCACTTAATCTTCAGAACGTACAGTTGTAAAACAATGATGTATTATAATAATTGTGCTATAATTATGTTGGTATTTTTCTATATTGAGATTTTATTGATTTTTGACAACATATACATATTTTACAGCAAAAGTCATACTTTAGTATTAATCCTATAACTGATTATACGTTTAGTTATAGGACTAAAATAACTATAACTAGTATCACAATTTCAGCAACGTTTGGATGGGGGGAATCCATTGATTCACAAAGTCACATATTCATTAAAAAAAACACTCTTCTACAGCAATAACTTTCATACAGGAAGTCTCCTGATGTCGTCTGCAAATTAGTGGTCTGATATGAATTTACACGCAGTATTCTTACTGGTTATTACAAGCCAGAGCCATTCAGTAGACTTCTAATCGAGACTTGAATTTGTTTAAGTTTTGTTCACTTTTAATTTACTCTGGGAGAATGGTTAAAAATTTGACACCTACTAAAAATAGTTTCCGTTACAGGGTCACTGTACGGTGCCAGACCTCCTCCCGACCTCATTCCAGTTGTCTGAAAGATTACTTATTGTCATCTTATTTATAAATATATATGCCAGCGCGGTGGCTCAGTGGCTTAGACGTCGGACTGCGGAGGCAAAGATCCAAGCTTCGAATCCCCACTGCGCCACTCGTTGATTAAATTTCACGTGCAGGCTTGCAAGCCCATGTGAACTGGCGAGTTCAAAAGTAAAAAAAGAGAACATTCCAATTTAAAAACTGCGTTGTTTAGAATAGTCAAATGGGTGAACCCCACACGTAAAAATGTTTGTTCATATATTTTTGCAATCAGAATATTTCAAAATAAAAGTGATATTTTACTTGTTTTTAGGATGGCTTTATTATTTAAAAACCCGTTATTTTTCCATTTTTGTCTGCAGAGGTCACGCATAGGTACATCATAATGGAATATACGTTCAGACGTTAGTTAAATATTGTTATAGGCCCCTAACCACACCAAAAGTAATCTTTGAAGGGTTTGCAAGGCAATTTTCAGTGCCGTTTGGTGGAAAATGTTATTTATAGACTTAGCAAGTAAATTAGGAAACGTAAAGCTTCCAATTAGCCAGTTTTAAGGCATGGTCCAAACAAATAACTAATGTTCTGACCTTAATAACACGTTTGGCTTTTAACTGGTGAGTGTATTATGTTCAAATCTTGTAACTGTAATGTAATAAATACAGTTTTTATTTTATTATAACTATAAAATATGTGTATAATAACTCGACAAATTCGGTTGTCTAAAACGTTCGCAACAATCAAATCAGGTTTTCGAATCTCAAACTCCATTAGTTGAGAAAAGGCTAAGAATACTGCTATAAAAAACCTTAAGGTATCTTCAGCTACAGTGATCTCTTATAAACTACTTAAAACAGACTTGCACTAAAAGGACGCTTTTAGAGTAAGCCGTTAATCTTTTAGTCAAAACATGAGATTTTAGCTTACTACTGCATCAACAAAAATAACTCAGCTTTAATACTTAGGTAATGAAAGTATAATTCATATATGTTTTTAAACATTCCCTTCAAATGTTAACGGATATTTAAATTTAAGTTTGAGGAAACAATACTTAATTTAAAGCTTCTCTTATGTCTTTAATCATGTTTTGGCCACGCACTAGTTTGACCGTATTTTGTTAGTGGTCCACTTTCCAACTGACCGACTTGATAAATTGTCAAAGCACGTTTACTGTCTATTTGAGCTTCTTATATGCTTATAGTTGAACTAAATCGAAATAATGTTATCATACGCACAAACCACATAGAGTTATAGCATAATGTTATTGTTAGTTATTGCATTAACCTGCGTAGAATAAGACCGTTGATAAAAGGAATCCCACGTATAGAGGATTATTACATTATTAATTATATTTTTAAGACCATAGAATTTTGGATGTACTATAACATGTTTTTAAAATTTGACGTACTTTATATAGAACTTAATTAAAAATATTAATCTATATTTATTTTCTATTTTCAACACATATTCATTTTGTTAGTTTTCACCACTAATAGAATATTTTACACACTCAAAAAATTTATGGCACTTTCCTCCAAACACCTCTGGGGAGGGGGTAAATGACTAAGATATGTTATGGCAACGAATTCAATTTGTATAATTTTAGCGATACAAATTCTGTACTGTTACGCAAGCAAAAAAGTAATACTCAATATAATATATTTAAGATAAAATTTAGTCTTATATTGATTGAAATAAAGAGCATTTTCAACAAGGTGGTAGATATTCAGAACAGGAATTGTTGGACACTTCATTGCTGCATGACAAACAGTTCAATGGATTTCTACGTGATCAACCTACTTTTTATAACTTTATGTAAAAACATTAATATGAATTAAGTTTTCAAAGAAATTTTCTAAGAGAGGCAAGTCTGTTTTATAACTACACAGGTTATTATTTTTGACTATAATAGGGTGTTCAGTCAGCCCCTGCACTTAAAACTTCAATATTAAAAGACACAGCTGACGTAACTTACTAACCTATTCTCTCATAACCTAACCTCACATAAACTAACTCAACCTAACCCAACACAAACTAACCTAACTTAAAACTTCAATATAAAAAGACACAGCTGACGTAACTTACTAACCTAATCTCTCATAACATAACATCACATAAACTAACTTAACCTAACCCAACACAACGCAACCTAACCTAACTCAACCTAATCTAACCTATCCAAACCCAACTTCACCTAACATAACATCCACACGGTTTTTAATATCCAAACATTAAATATTTTTATTTGTCAGTAAGTAAATAAATGTTTGAAAACATCATAAGATCTATTTATCTTGTTTAGATTGTAAAGTACCTAAAATGTTTATAAAGGTTTCTTTAAATCGGAATCCACGTAGACCTACATAAATATAAATTGTGCATTAGTCATTTTCAAGCCTATCGAAAACAAGTTTTGCTTATGTTACCTATGCAATTCTCCATAATTTTATACTACGACAAATTTACGCTATAAATACGAGACAAACACTGACAAGTTATGATTACAAATAAGTTAATATAATTTGACAGAAGCAAATAAATTTCAACGTTTTTATATCGTAAACACTAATTTCATGGCAGAGTAAATTAAGATTAGTGTTGTTCCAGTCTACGAAAGGTGAGGAGCGAAAATGATGATCGTAAAGTAGTATCGAGGTAACGTTGAATTGGCGTCACATTATTTGTTATACCGAAAATAACACGGCTGATAAGACGACAAATCCTGTGCTTGGAGAACTGAGAGAAGTTCGGTAAATAGACTTATTCCAGACTTCCTCTGATAACTTCACAATTAAGTATTAACAATGCACCACTGATTAAGGATGTGATGGTATAATGTAAAACAAGTCAACACTTTTGTAACCTTAACTATTATGATTTACAAGCACGTACATCATTTTGTCATTCTGGTTAATTGTAATAGTTGTACAAGTAATATAGGTACTAGGTGTCCAAAAAGTCCCGGATTGGTTCAATATTTTTGAAAGTGTTTAAAATGGAGCTAAAACAGTTTGTACAAGTTAAAGGACATAAAAACCTATTTTAACACATAATTCAATGACCAGCTACCTCCTTAGGGGAATGGCCCGTTAAGAGTCGGAAGAAAATCTTAAATATATATATGCATACCAGTACAAATTATTAAAATCATTCATGTACATTTTTGTTTGTGTTATGATGTATTAGCGTGATTGAAGTATGCGTGGACCAAATTCTTCGTTACGACTGATTTTTCTCCGGTCAGAACTGCTATAAAGAAATTGTGCAGTGAACCCCTGATCAATATATGAACGCATAAAACAACTATTTTGATAATTTTTTCTTAACAACCTAACCTAACCTAACCCAACCTAACCTAACCTAACCTAACCTAAATTAAAGTGTGAATATGATACACTCATATCACGAAATTAAGGATTATATTAATTTCGTGAATCCTGATACTTAAGTATTATTAAATATATGAACATATGTGTGACGGGTTGTAATTCATGTGGGGTTATTTAATAAATGTTGTATTCCTATACTACATTGCTTGTTTTTTTCTTTTACTATGATACATTGACTGAGTAAGTAAATGAGTAATCTTTCTAGTTGCTTTTAAGGTGTAATTTATTGAAATGTAAAACATAGGATCTTTTCCGTTAATTCACAACCACTATTTTTGTTTCCGTTAATTAGCTAACCACTTGATAAATATTCTATTGCTCTAAAAACTGTTCCCCAATCATTTTTACGTCCACTATTAGTATTCCTTATCCGCTAAGTATCCGATATCGCTGGCCTTATCTTATCGCTTTCCAAGAACTTACACACGGAGAGCGCATTCGGCGGAAAGTCAATAATTGGATTTTCCAGTTTGTGATCAAGTAGCCACCTAACCTAACCTAAAATAACCTGAACTGACTTAATCTAACCTAACCATAATTGCGATAAAAATAGTGGTTGTGAAGTAACGGGAAATGTAGTGGTAGTGAATTAACGGAAAAGGCCCAAATAGAATTATAAAAATATCTTGAGTATAAAGTTTAAAAAAATATATGTAATCGTATTGCTAACTTAAGGTTGAATGAAATCATTTACAAGAGGCCAAGCAACACAAGGACTGAGGTTTATCGTGGATATAAAAGACGAAAGGTATTTCTCTCGGTTTACGGTTGTTTTTCAAGTCTTTCTCGCTGAAAGTTACGAGATTTTCAGGGTTAAATCGAGACATACTAAAAATGTTTGTCCCAAAATACATTAAAAAAACGAAAAAACTTTAGAACAGATCGAGAGAACTAGAGCATGAAATAATACCCAAACTTTATTATTTAACTGTACCTCCAACAATAATAAATGTTTATTGTTTCAAAGCTGTTTGTTTTATAAATATATACCCCTAACCGATAGCCGATTGCTTCACTACGGAGTGGGTCTCTACGTTTGATTACCCTTCCCTCTCTGGTTCTCTCTAAACAATCACATCAGTATAAAAGCTTAGCCTACTGCCATTCTTCGAGATAACATAGTTGTATAGCCTAGAAATCCTTATAAGTACTATAAGGGGATGGAACAGTCGTGTAATCATGTCAGAGGTAGTATAAATGATTAAACATTTCACAATGAAAACTTTATTAGCCAGCTGTTTGAGATAAGGAATTAAATTAAATTAATGCTAATGTTACTCATATTTAATGTATATTGAAGTGCTGTTTCTACCAGTTAGGAATAGAATTTTAAGAAATCCTTTCATTGGGGGTTTGTATAATACAAAACCTATATTCCCTTCAAAATTCATCAAAATCTTTTCAGTGGTTCTGTATATTATATGATGAGTAATTGCATCGTTTTTGGATTTTATATCTTTATATCGTCACTTATGACAAAGTAATAAACCTAAGAAAACCGTTAGGTAAATGTTACATTTGTTTGTTGGAAGGCATTTGAAGAACTAGAACTGTTGCTGTCGAAAGCCAATATATGCATTGCGGTCAAGGAAAAGCTAACCAAGGATTCAGGAGTGGCTGAGGACACAGCCTATGACACCATCGTGCAGCGACTACAGACCAAGCCAAGGGCCAGAGGTAAGTTGTAAATATCTAGGAACACATCTAAGCTTGTCAAGCGCAAAACTGATATCACGATTATGCAGTGACTGCAGACCAAACCAAGGGCCACAGTTAAGTTGCGAGATATCTAGGATCAGATCTAACTTTGTCAAGCACAAAGCTTATGTACGATCGTGCAGAGACTGCAGATAAGCAAAGGGCCAAGGTAAGTGGCAGGATATATAGTATCAGATCTGAGCTTGTCAAGCACAAAGCTTATATCACGATCATGCAGAGACTGCAGGCAAAGCCAATGGCCAGATGTTAGTGGCAAGATATCTAGGATCAGATCTAAGCTTGTCAAGCACAAAGCTTGTAACAAAATCGTGCAGAGGCTGCAGAGCAAGAAAAGTGCCAGAGATAAGTGGCAGGATATATAGTATCAGATCTAAGCTTGTCAAGCACAAAGCTTACAACACAATCGTGCAATGACTAAAAACAAAGCCTACAGCCATAAGTATGTGGCAAGATATCTGGTAGCAGATCTCATCTTGTCAAGCACACAACTTACAGCATAATCATGCAATGACTATAAACCAAGTGAAGAGCCAGAGGAAGGCCAAGTCGAATAATAAGTAAGGAGTAAAGGCATCTAATGTTACGTTTAATTTTCAATTGGTACTTCGGTTGGTTCCAGAGGACCCCAAGATTAACGGCTATAATCATTCCATGATTAATGTTAGATGAAATAGACATACTGCGAATGGCTGACAACATTTACGAATGTATAACTTAATTCACATAGCCTCGTTGCTGATTCACGACCTCCCAATGATTTGAAGTATATCTTAAAGACAAATGAATCAATGTAATAGACAGATTACATTTTACAATTATTTTCTATAGAATGAAAAATTGATTTTTCCTAATAATCCATTAAAAGGCCATAAATCCAAAGAGATTAATCGTTTGTGCTGGATTAAATCAGAATATAGAGCCATGACAATAATTGTTTCCTCTCTATTCTAAACACTTTGTTTTGTCCCAACGACAATGTACATACAATTTTTAAACAAATGCGTTCGTTCTCCATAGTATAATCGTTTGTATCTGTTCTGTTCACAAGTCGTTTATGTGGTTTTAAAGTATTGATTGATTGAAGTCAGATCAGTGTTCATCACAACAGTGTGGTTCAGTACTGACTAGTAAAAAACTGTGTTTTGAAACACTAAGAAGTATTAAATCTATTTAAAAATTGTATGTGTACAGATAACAATTCTATGAGAATAATAATAAAAACTGAGGGAAATGCTTTCATGGAAAATTTACAATTATGACATTTTCACTTAAAATTTAAATTATTTGTTGCACTTTTAAAACATTTTACAAGTACTTTGTACCCTATGCTCTATTTGTACAGGAGTACATTAAAGAGAAGAATAGGATTTACAAAAAAAAGATTTTAAATGTGTAATAATATGATAGATTTACGTTCAAAAAAAGAAAATTATATAAATACTTTACTTCTTCTAATTATTAAAGTGATTGTATACAATTCCTTTACATTTTTCATTGCAATTCTAATAAAGAGTTATCATGAAGTTTAGAGAGCCTCGTGTGTTAAGTACCTGATACTTATGCATAACTTTGGGTAATGGAGTTAAGAAGTGCAAAGTAGCTTGGCCAAGCTAAGGGACAAGCAAACATTCCGAAATCATTTATAAAGACTACCAAACTCACCATATCTACATGGAGACACGTTACTTTCAAGAATATTTAATGCAATCCTTAGACTATGGATTATTGTTAGAAATTTCATAAAAAGTACATTTAAAATTTTTATTAGTTAATCTTGTTTAAAAGGTCAGCAGGCATTATTATAATCAGTTTAAGGTTTAAGAAGTGTGATTAATTAACTAATGCATTTATTTACATACATTTTTTTTAGTATTACTTATTTATTTTTACTTGTTTCTCAGAAACCGATCTTTAATATAAGCTAGGCCATAGTTGCAATGCCTACTATAAAAATATGTAGTTACTTTGTTAATAACCATTTTATGATATTTAAGGTCTTAATTTAAAATGTTAAATGTTCAAAAGAAATATATTTTAACCAACTAGTATGAAAATTACATTATATTACATACACGTTTATCAATATACGAAAAAAAAATTTAATGGATGATAATCAAAATATTCTATACACATAATGTAATCAAGAAATACGATTTTCATTATGTTAATAAATGATCGTTAAAAAACAAATGTACTTTAATTAAATATAATTTATTTAAAAAATATATTAACACATTTAACCGAGACATTTTTATGACTCAGGGGCTGTGATTTTTGCCTCGGACCAAGAAGTAGCGGGTTTGATGCGAGCAGTTAGGAGGTGTAATGCTACAGGCAGCTTCTCCTGGATAGGCAGCGATGGCTGGTCAGCACGAAGCCTAGTGTCCGAGGGTAGCGAACCTGAGGTGGAAGGCACGTTGAGTGTACAGCCTCAGGCTAACCCTGTTCGTGGCTTTGATGACTATTTCCTCAACCTAACCGTTGAGAACAACAAGAGGAACCCATGGTTTGTTGGTAAGTAGTGTCGTACGTCATGTTGGTGTAGTGACCCTTCGTGGTATTCACATTGTGTGTACAACCTCAGGCTAACCCTGTTCGTGGCTTTGATGACTATTTCCTCAGCCTAACCGCTGAGAACAAGAGGAACCTATCGTTTGTTGGTAAGTAGTGCCGTACGTCATGTACTGAGTGGTGAGCTTGTTGGTGAAGGGACCCTTTTGTGGTATTCGCATAGTGTGCACAACCTCAGGCTAACCCTATTCGTGGCTTTGATGACTATTTCCTCAACCTAACCGTTGAGAACAAGAGGAACCTATCGTTTGTTGGTAAGTAGTGTCGTATGTCATGTACTGATTGGAGAGCTTGTTGATGTAGTGACCCTTTTTGGTGGTATTCACTTTGTGTCTATAGCCTCAGTCTAACCCTGTTCATGGCTATGATGACTATTTCCTCAACCTAACCATTGAGAACAAGAGGAACCTATCGTTTGTTGGTAAGTAGTGCCGTACGTCATGTAATGAGTGGAGAGCTTGTTGGTGAAGTGATCCTTTTGTGGTATTCGCATAGTGTGCACAACCTCAGGCTAACCCTGTTCGTGGCTTTGATGACTATTTCCTCAACCTAACCGTTGAGAACAACAAAATGAACCCACAATACGTTGCTTAACACATTATGTTGGACTGTTCTTCAAGTGGTAAATAGTAATAAACTCATGTAACATAATCATTACCAATTTCTTATTGTATTACTTAAAATTTCAAAACCATAAGTATCCCCAGTTAGTTTTCCCTAATTGACATTACACAATTAAATGAAGTAATTTTTCACTGACAGATTATATTTGTAAGGATTATAATTTTATTATTTGACAGATATACATAAACTGATGTAAATGTTAATTGGATAGTTTAACAGCTTTGTTCCGTGATATTATTCAATGTTTTAGAATTATTCTTTTAATAAGTATTTGAAAATTAAAGTTTACTGTGATATAAGTATGTAAGTAATAATAAGTATGTGATAACAAAAATTAAGTTTTAGTTTGGAGAATAGTGATTTAAATTAATGTAATCTCTATATATAAAAGAGAAAGCCCTCACTCACTCATTGCCAACCCTCCCACTTCCCGTAATCCTAAATATATGAAATTATGTATAAATGTTTGTTGTAGGCTAAAGTATTTTCATCTTGATTTAATACCCTAAAGGGTATAGACCGCCCCTAAAAGATTGTTCCATAATTATAGCATTGGGTTGTTTTTAGTAAATTAAAACAGCTGTTTTGTAAATAAATAAAAAAATTTTTGTATATTTGACATTTTATTCTATTGACGCATTAAGTGTTTACAATTAATTACACTTTTTCTATACAAGGGGGAAACCCCTTTAACTACTTCTGTGTACCTTTACTTGTAAAAGTGAAATCTTGTACATCACTATGGTTACAAAGAACATAATTTTTGACGCCATTAGTGTCCCCCTAAAACATTTCATCTTTTTAGGGAGACGGCCCGCGCGAGGAGTTGAACGAAAATTTTCAATGTAAGTCTAGATCGAGTTTGGTATCAAATTAAAGGTATATTCAAAGGAAATTAATTGCCTCAAACTGGACTTTAAAAGCTTTATCCTTTCCAGAGTAGCCATTTGAATATCAAAATAACTAATTTGAACAATATTATCTCTCCGCTATTTAACGGTTTCAAGTAGTTATTATTGTTCCATAAATATATTCTGATAAAAAAATAATTATTTATGGAACACGATTCCTCGAAAAATTAAACTATCTATGAAAAAATAACATTGTTGTAAAAGAGTTTCCAAATTTTCTCCACCCTGTATATTTTTTCTCTATACAACTACGTGTAAAAACCAGTGTTAAGAGAGATCCACGGAGAAAAGAGCCAACTCCGTAGCTGTTGGCTATTATATAATATTTCATTAAAATAAGGAACACATTGCAGTAGATAGTTATCTCTTACAACAGCCTACTGACTTCCCTGTCATACCCTTGTCAAACTGAGCTTTCTAATGGCGCAAACACTGCCTTGCCTACATCATTTTGTGACACAAAACAGAATTATGTGCTCAGCTCTAAGCTTATGGCGCTCGATTGCTTTCAATAATTTATTGAGGAGTTTTTCTCATAACTCAGGATATTAGTAACATTATTTTTGAGCGATCAATATGTATTCCAGTTTGATGTATGACATCGTCATAAAAAATTGATCCATAGCAACATTTATTATTGATTCATTGCGGGTCGTGACAGGCACGCCAATGTCTCGTCGCCGAATCGTTACCTGCATGTCCTAGACAGATAAAATATGAGCCACCAAGAATACCAACTCGACAGTGGCTAGAGGCATACTCAGTAAACTGTCTACAATAAATAACGTATTTACAATTAAGTTAATATTCTTACATATGAGACGCCGACACAACGTTGTTGGTATTTTAAGGCGAACATAAATGATTATATGAGTGTAGGATGAGTGTGAGTGAGTGTGGTCTGGTTACTAACTGAGTTCAACTGTTCCTCAGAAAGGGGAATTTATTAATAGCCCAACAGCCAGGGCAGCTAAGGGACCTACAGCTTTACGTGGAATCTGAACCACGTAGTGCTGGTCTGATTTTCAGCTAATTGACAAGCCTGATACTCAGTTATCTCACCCACACCAACATCCGTACAATGATTACCACCCAACATGAACAAAACTTCTCTAGTCGTGTCCGCACCGATAGCAACCATTGAGCGGACGCCATGTCGGTATTAAGAGGACCGAGCATCCAACCTATCGCCTACAATCTTCCAAACACTTTGTCCCCAAGTAGCTGGGTTACAGCACTGTGCCACCAGTGCCGACGGCAAATAGGCAAATATGAATTTACAAATACTGTAATGAATGGAGATGAGTGAATGTAGTCTTTGTTAAAAAAATCAGGTCGACTATTCCTTATAAAAATTAATTAATTACTAGCCTTAACGGCAGCAATAATTTGTTATCAGCTGACCCCATTAAACATTTCTTTTGACTTTTATTGGGACCAAAGTGAGAGAGTGCCTGTAGGTTTTGAAGCTAAACTTAAACCAAATACGCTGCTGAATAACTACTTATAATTAAGATATATTATGCAAAATAAATGTGTAATTAGAACATTACGTTCATTGTCATAACTAAAACATGCCATCGATTACGTAAAACTGGAATTTTTCTGTAATTTACAGGAATTTCAGACATTTAAATACATTTCACTACAGTAGTTGTGAAAGAAGTATTTTTATGTATTATTCTAAATCTCAGGAAAGATCCTATAATTGTGTTCCACTTCACAGTATATACTGATTTTCAGTCATTGTATATTTACAAACATCTTGTATGTGAAAGAATTCTTACAAGTTATGTAAAACATTCTTAATATAAAGAATTATTAATTTTTTATGAATCTTAAATACTTTTATTGCCTTTAGAGAAACATAACTAAAGAGGGTGACCACTCCATTGACGAGTAGGCGAGTGACTGGGGCAAATTAACTTTATTCTTTGCATATCAGTGAACCACTTACCGACTTCGTAAAGTTATGAGGAGTAGAATATTGCTTTTAGGTTTTCTTGTACATGTTAGCTTCTCCTGTTACAGAGTTCTGGGAGGACCACTTTCAGTGCCGGTACCCCAACAGCTCACTTACCCCTTACAACCAGAAGTACTCACGCCAGTGCAAACCCCAAGACCATCTGACGCCAGGCTCCTTGGCCTTCGAGAACCAGTTACAGTTCGTGAGTGACGCCGTGATGGCCTTCGCCATGGCCCTCAGGGACATGCACCGCAGTCTATGTGGGGACCGCCGGGGCCTCTGTGCCAAGATGAGACCCACTAAGGGTCTTGATTTGTTGCGGTTCTTGCACAGTGTGAAGTTTTCAGGTATTTTTACGACAAATACATTTGTGTGTTTGTGATATAACTCTGGATATAATTCAAATATATAAATATTGGATCGGATGTTTGGAGATAAACGAACAAAATTACACAGAGTGAGGTTTAAATAAGTTAACCCCTAATTTATTTCTACAGTTTGTAAAATATTAACTTTTTGAATATGCCATTAAATTATGACTAACCCACTAAACATTTAGAATGTGATAAAGTTGTTAGGGGTCACTTGGCGTTCCAAATTTGGGAGTCAATTAAAACTTTTTAAAGAGGATATGTCATTATTAACATTGCAATTTCAAGTTAAAATTGGTAGCAATAAAAATTTAAAAAGAATATATAGCTCTTTAGTACTTCATTATTCTATTTAATTGGTCATAGTCTTTTTATTTTCATAATTAAAACTGATTTTCATGGCTAAAACAAAATAATATTTGTGTTTAAGAGTGTTTTCTTTTTAGCCATGACAAAAAAGTTGTGTATAGGAAAATACATACGCAATGGGCAATTAAATGGATGGAAAAAATAATTAATAACTAAACAACGACACTTTCTTTTTCAATTATGATTGTGCTGTCCTTTTCAGCTAGACATGGCGGTGTTAAATCAAAAGTATCCCATGAACATGTTTCCATTTAAACATTTCAAGTTGACTCCTAGATCTTGAACCCTAAGTTGTCCTCAATAACATTGAAACACTCTAAGTTTAGTTTAGGTTAATATTAATTTAGTGAAATATTTAAAACGAAATCCATAATAAACAGCAGAAACAAGATGGAGGTAACTGACTTAAAACTCACCCTATGTATACCTGTGTATAACCTAACTTAACCTAACCTAACCTAACATAACCTAACCTAACCTAACATAACCTAACCTAACCTAACATAACCTAACCTAACCTAACCTGTTCTTTAGTTAGAACAAAACATTACAAAAAGGTTATGTCGTAGTTTTATAAGTTCAATCCTTGGCTATATTATTACTTACAAATATACATCTCATGCATACATATTCGTGATAGTAATTTGGTTATTTGGTGAGGTCTGTTACTACACCTGCTTTAAACTGAACTCCAAGGAACTCAAATCAATAAACTTTGAGTTCTGTTCCGATCGTTGATGAAGGTGTGAAATAAACCTTGACTGTTAAACATTTAAAATAAACATTATTGTGATTGTACAAGAACTTATTATTTCTCCAATAAGTAATCATTGCTTACTTGTTTTCGAACATATAAAAGAAGTAAAAGACAAATGACAAGTCAGGTGTATTAAATAAAAACGAAAAAATTATATTTTTTAAATTTGCAGATAGCGATTGTAAACAACGATTAATAGAGCATATACAAAACATAAATTAAAAAAACTGTAAATTGCATGTAATAAAAGGACTTATTGAATTCTTTAAAGTAACTAGAATAGAAAAATACGATCTTTAATAAATAATAATAAAAGTTGAACCAATAAGTTTAAGTGAGGTTTTGTGAAAGTCTTTGGTTCAGTAAATAATGTGTTCATCCTTTCGTTAAAATCTACGACCTGTGTTTCCCTCACAGGTCGTAGACGGAGACAGGAGACGTAACCTCAAGTTGACTTCTAACATTTCAAATTTAACATTAGCAAGCAAGTCTTGGCTGTGAAATATAATAACATGTGTTATATGAATTAAAAACAAGTATGACATTTCCTAATGATGTTTTTCTATTTTATAGACATTATAATTTATACAGCAACTCTTAGTACAATTCGTATTCAAAATTGAATAAAAAAATAATTATCAAAGTAAATTATTATTATTTTCTAAAGTAATGTTTAGACATTTAAATAGTTTACTGTCAGATAAAACGATTAACACCAATTGTTTTTATAAGATTGTTTGGTTATGTAAATGAATTGTAAGTTTACTAAATAAGGCTGTAATTTCGTTTATTTAAAGTACATGTAATTTTTTCAATTTACAAAAAATTCGGTTAAATTATGAACACTAATTTTTATATTTTAAATAAATTATGACTACATTAAAGTAAATGAGAAGTATTAGTCTGATTAATTACTTTATAAACAACACTAATTAATTTTATATAAATTAATTTTTGACATCATAAACTTTATCCGTGAATATCTTATAAAGCGTAATTTTATAAATGTTGCAAGCTGGCTCTTAACGTTATTTAAAATGAACGTTATCATTACGTACAATTAAAATGAAGTTTTAAAAGTAAACATATATTTTGTTCATATTGGGAGGCCAACTACTTATTTATTTTAAACATTTTTGTATCTTCTTCCTCCTCTTGGTACATCCCTCTTTGATAATGATCTGGAATGTTTAGCAGAATATTGGTTTTGAACAATTTGAAATTAGCGGCTTTCAAAAATAATGAAAAGAAATTCAAAGTATCACCCTTATAACTATGAAAACTATTTTACTGTGACATTTTACAGGTCTAACTGGGGACAAGTTCCATTTTGACGCAAATGGCGATGGTCCAGCAAGATACAACATAATCCACTTCAAGCAGGTCTTTCCAGGCAGCTTCCAGTGGGTCAATGTTGGGGAGTACGTGGAGGGTCAGTTAACACTCAACATGAGCGGTATGTGGCACACTTGTCAACTTTGGTGTTGGGACAATTTATCGTAGTTGTACAAAGGTTAAGCAATTATCCTGACGTGCTTAGTATATTGTCAGCGTCTTTATATATATATATATATATATACTTCATTATTCATGTTGGTGATATTTGAGTAATATTTTGAATGTCCATTTGTTTCTATTTATTTAATTTGGCCAATCACATCTTATTTAGTATTTTTGTATAGTCTCTATGATTGTTGATATTTTTAAATGAAAGTTATAGCACGCTCAGTTTTCTTTAGCAAAACTATACTTAGTCATGTAAAACAGTTAGAAAACGTAATATAACATATACAGTGGAACTCCAACGATACGAATCGCTGATTATCCGAATTGCTTTCAGAATGTCATAAAATAAATGTTAAAATTCATAATAGTGGACATTTAATATTCTTAACCACACGTCTTCAGACATCTTCAGCTTTGTAATTTCGTTCTGACAAAAAAAGACTAAAAGCATACAACAACAAAGAGTAGTATTTTAACTCTTAAATAGATAAATAATACATATATGTATCACAATAAATAATACGTCAATTAATACTGTAAACTGTAGTACCATCTTAAAAGAACAAATCCGAATTCTGCCAGGAAATGGTATTGTCTACTCTCGCTAGTGTCCTTTCCTCTGTCAAGTGGATGTGCAATTTGCTGCCCAAAAACGGAGAAGACAGTCAAACATAATAAGCATATTTTAACTAAGGTGATTGGCAAGCAATACTTAAATACACACTATAGTACACTGTAGTATTTAATTAAACTGTAATTAATTATATAATAACTGCCCTTTCTCATTTCAAATATTGCGTTTCATCCCATTTCAACATGAATGCATTAAATTATGAACAATAATTAAATAAAATGTACCATTTTTAGATAAAACTCCGACTATACGAATAGAGTCTGGTCCTAATTGATTCAGATGGTTACAGGTCTACTTGCAAAGGCAACATATTAAAAAAAATACTTGGGATTACATTGACTTGTACATGTTATGAAAGTAGAACCTGTAAAGTAAAGAACGTTAAAAAATAAATGAAAACTGATAACTTTTAAATAAATTTAAAAAAATATATTACTACTAATTCTATACAGTTTGTCTTTCAGATGTACAGTTCAAGATAGGACAACCGCACCCTCCGGAGTCCGTGTGTAGTTTACCCTGCGAGGTGGGTCAGGCGAAGACCTATGTGGAGGGGGAGAGTTGTTGCTGGCACTGTTTCAACTGTACAACATACCAGGTATGGGTGTTAAGTCCTTTATTTTTTAATGTTCTAGAAATAATTGCTGATTACAAATAAGAATTTAAGATTATTCAATCAATATCAAATGAACCAAATGAAATTCAGCTCTGTCTGTAAAAAAACGTCTACTTTTTGTTCTGTGAATATCCTTTGGAGAGATAGTGTAATTTTGTATAAGAAATGTAAATATCTTACACTATCGAAACTTGAATGGATGGGTTGTTTCTAAAAAAGTCATGCTCAAACTTCAAGTGCACTTTCCCACGGAGTGTTAACTAACGATAGGTGAAATAATGAAATAAATGAAATAATGATTTATTCCTCAAGAATAATACAGATTACAAAATAAAAGTAAATAAACTTGGAATTAATCAACCACTTTATCTAGTATATGTGGTTGATGAGTCCAGTCCTTATTTCTCATGCTATTTCGGCTCTCCGCAGCATCGATGGCCAAAACATAACAAAACATACCTTATGAAATAACACTACTTTTAATCATAAACTAACTGAAACATAACACTACTGAAATAACACTACTTTAGTTATAAACTAACTTACACAATTATAAATTCATTTATCAGTCAATCATATTAATACAGATGTTTAAAAAGTATAGTAATAAATATATAATAACTACAATGACAGTATTATTGTATTAAATATTTACAAAATATAAAACAGCATACAAAATAATATTTTAATAATTTAAAAATTTCTATTTTTGCAATAAAATATAGTCTCAATCTTTGGACAATTTACTATTTACTGATTTTTTTCAAAGATTAAAACAAAGTAAGTGGACTATTAAAAAGCCATTGTTTCAATTTTTTACAAAAAGAATCAACTTGTTTACACTTTTTAATCTCCAGAGGCAAACTATTAAAATAAAAAGATCCCTTGTATGCAAAGGAGTGCTTGAAAATATATTTTTTAACTTTAGGTTTTATAAATAGTCTCTGATCATTGCTTCTTAGGGATATGTGAACCCTGGTGGATCCTCTATTACCACATTTTAAATAAAAAAGTCTAAGTGTTTTAAAAACGAATAAATGCTGTAAAGGCATTATGCGTAATTCAGAATAAAGAGGAAAAGAGTGATCAAGTTTTTTCTTTCTACAAATAATTCTAATAAATTTGTTTTGTGTTTTTCTTAGATTATTAATTAAATATTTGTAAGTACCACCCCAGCATAGAATTCCATATTGGAGTCTCGAGTTAATAAGGGCATAATATAATGATCTCAGTAAATTAGTATGACAAAAATTTCTTAAATAGTAAAATTTTCTAATATTTGTATTTAATTGTCTGTTCAGTGTCATAGTGTGTTTTTTCCAATTTACCTTCTCATCCAGGAATACCCCTAGATATTTAAAAGAAGAAACTTTTTCTATTGGTTGGCAGTTACATACATTATTCTGATAGTTGCAGTCGTTACAATGAAAAAATAATGGATCGTCAAAATCAAATCCTCTCAAGTCAAAATTAATAAATTTTGTTTTGGACACATTAACAATCATTTTGTTTTCAATACACCATTGTCTCAATTTAATTATGTCTTGATTAATTTCATTATATAGATTTTGCTTATTGGAATTTGAATAGAGAAATGCAACATCATCGGCAAATGCACTTATATTACCATTAAATTTTAAATTAAGCAAATCATTTATGAAAATTATGAATAAATTAGCAGAGAGGACTGCCCCCTGTGGAACCCCAGTTTTTATAACTAGTGGTGAGCTTATCTCATTGGCGATTTTTACTCTCTGAATCCTACCCACCAAGTAACTTTTGAACCATTGTAGAGCCACTCCCCTGATCCCTATGTCCTCCATTTTGGACAACAATATATGATGATCAACTAAGTCAAAAGCCTTCCTAAAGTCAATGAATAATCCAGAAGTTTTTAGATTCTCATTTAAACTGTAATAAATGCTACTCACGTAATTCAACAAAGCATCCTCTGTTGATTTTGCTTTTGTAAATCCAAATTGTGATTTGCTTTGAAATTGAACATGGTTTAAAAAATTTATTAATCTTGATTTCATGCACTTTTCTATTATTTTTGAAAAAACAGATAAAAGACTAATTGGTCTTATATTGTCAATATTGTAGGAGTTTTTCTTTTTACTTATAGGAACAATTATACTACTCTTTAATAACTCGGGGAAAACGCCAGATTAAAAACTCAAGTTAACAATATGCGTAACAGCTGGAACAATAAATTCTGCAATCTGTTTAATTAGGGCAACTGACATGTTATCAAAACCAGTAGATTTTTTATTTTTTAAACTTTTTATAATATAGTGAATTTCTTGTTCGTTTGTGGCAGATATAAAGAACGATTCCCTACGAGCTGAGCAACTGCGAGCTGAAGGACTTGCACAATGACTATTGTTGCCCAAGTCTTGGGCGCTGATAAGGAACTGGTTTATTACCTCTGACATTATACGTGGTTCATCAACACAGTCACCATTTCCTAAAATTATCTTACAAATGCTTTTATTATTCTCATTACCTGTTAAATGGTTAATTACTTTCCAAGTTTGACTCGAGTCTCCATTACAATTATTTATCATATTTTCATAATATTTATGCTTTTCATAATCCATATCGTTTCTTAGCTTACCACAAAATGAACTATAATATTTCTTAAAGGTTAAATCATAAGGCCTCTTTTTTAGCATTTTGTACAATTGTTCTCTCTTTTTAATTCTATTTAAAATATTCAAAGTAATCCATGGGCTAGCAGTTTTTGCTTTGCTTATTTTCGTATTTAGTACAACAATTGATTTGTTTGGATTAAAAAAGCACGGTCCATGTTTAAACCCACGTTTTCCCAGTTTGGTTAGTGAGAAAGTGAGATCCAACTGGTTTTCAAGAGCTGGGAGCAAAAAAAATATCTGAAAATGCCAGAAGAGAGGACAAGAAAGTTTACGGAAGTAATCGTAGCCTCCTCACTTCTTGCCAAGCAACGTCGTCAAATATAAATTCCTTGAAAATATTGATGATGTGTCTAAACATCTGTTGCAGTAAACAAGCACTATAATTTGTTATTAAAATCCAGGTACATAGAAAAGAAGATGGTATCACGCACATCCCCCCGCCCACCCATACACGTACAGTGGTATTGAAATAGGAAATGTAAAATAGGTGTGAAATAGGAAATGTAATATGTAAAGAAGAGTGCCATTAATAGACATCATGACACAGATTTAAAACTTTCTACCGGGTGCCAAACGTATCTCCTTTAATGAGATTTATGCTTTAGTTTTCCAGGCCAAAATTAACGGAACACTTGACTATATAGTATGGATAAGAAGAATGCCTTTGGTTTAGCTACAGAAAACCCGTAGAGACTAAGAAAATCAAAGTATATTGAATATTAAATAAATAAATATCTTTATTCACCATTTACGGATACAATGAATCCAAATAGACTTCGACAAATGAGTTTAGTTCTTCATACTGTTCTTGTTTGAACAGTTTGAACATTTACATCCTAAATGTTCACATAAACAAAAAATTAACAGCAATATTTCTCAAGAATTATTTAACTTTTTATGTCCTATACAGCGTGTCCCGTAAGTACTGACCGAAATTTGACGACGTTATACTATAGGTAAAAACAAACTATTTTCACCATATAATGTATAGTCCCATATTGCTTAGTTTTCTGTCTATCTACGTGTTTTTTAGAAAATAGTTCTTCAACTTCAAATCTTCAAAATGATTTAAGATATCAAGTTGAAACTTTGTACATTTACTTACCTTATTAGTGTACATTTAAAATAAAAGTTTCAAAACTATATCATTTACATAAACAAAATGGCGGCCATTTAAAATTTTCAAAGCTTAATAACTTTAAATTGAGTGATGTTATAGAAAAATGACAAGACACATATAAAATAGTCCTTTTTAATACAAGAATTTTGGTAACAGTTTTATTTTTCTAAAATAAGTTGTTACAGAAATAAGTAAGATTTCTCAAGTAAAGGTCTGTGTTTTATTCAAAATTCCAATGTGTTTTCAAATAAAACACAGACATTTCCTTGAGAAATCTTACTTATTTCTGTAACAACTTACTGTAGAAAAACAAAACTGGTACCAAAATTCTTGTATTAAAAGGAGCTATTTTATATGTGTCTTGTCATTTTTCTATAACATCACTCGTTTTAAAGTTATTAGGCTTTGAACTTGTTAAATGGCCACCATTTTGTTTATGTAAATGATATAATTTTGAAACTTTTATTGTAAATGTATACTAATAGGGTAAGTAAATGTACAAAGTTAAAACTTGATATCTTAAACCATTTTGAAGATATAAATTATTTTCTAAAAAAGATATACAGATAGACAGAAAACTAAGCAAGATGGGACTATACATTATATAATGAAAATTGTTTGTTTTGACCTATAGTATAACCTCGTGACATTTTAGTCAGTACTTACGAGACACCGTATATATTGGTAAAAAGCAATAACTCCTAAGTTATTTAAATTGCCATTAATTTTGTTAAATAACACCTTACTTTCCTACAATATACTTCTCAGTTACACGACTTGATGAGCATGAGTTAAGTTCCTCACGAGACCAGCCTCAACTTTAGCTCCAACACTGCATTATTATACTCACAATTTACCATTGTTAATATTGACATTAAATACTAGCAACAGTTATTAGTCATTTCCATGTTATAAATAGATACACTTTTGTAATTCCTTTGTAAATCAGTCTAGTCTGAGGATGGTGAACGGTGAAAAACCTCAATAGTAGACGTACCTAGTTGTATTTACAGTACAATAGATTTATGTTGGTGACGTTTCACTTGTTTTTAATTTTTGTTGTTTAAGAAGGTATGCTATTGAAACTGTATATTTTTCAATGTAAACGACATTGACGATATATTGGCTGGTTGTTAATAGAAAATCGATTGATCAGTAGCTTAGAGAAACTAGTTAATTATTATAATTAATTATAAAATTAGTGGAAATGATAGAGATATTGAAGCTTCAACTATCAGTTTATAGTAATTTTGTTTGTTCAACCGTGGGAGTGAGCGGACGATGTCGAATTTCAAACCATCATCAATATTACAACAGTAGAGTCCATGAACGTAACGTTAGTCGTAAATAATGGCCATTCAATTGGCAGTTACATACATTATTCTGATAGTTGCAGTCGTTACAATGAAAAAATAATGGATCGTCAAAATCAAATCCTCTCAAGTCAAAATTAATAAATTTTGTTTTGGACACATTAACAATCATTTTGTTTTCAATACACCATTGTCTCAATTTAATTATGTCTTGATTAATTTCATTATATAGATTTTGCTTATTGGAATTTGAATAGAGAAATGCAACATCATCGGCAAATGCACTTATATTACCATTAAATTTTAAATTAAGCAAATCATTTATGAAAATTATGAATAAATTAGCAGAGAGGACTGCCCCCTGTGGAACCCCAGTTTTTATAACTAGTGGTGAGCTTATCTCATTGGCGATTTTTACTCTCTGAATCCTACCCACCAAGTAACTTTTGAACCATTGTAGAGCCACTCCCCTGATCCCTATGTCCTCCATTTTGGACAACAATATATGATGATCAACTAAGTCAAAAGCCTTCCTAAAGTCAATGAATAATCCAGAAGTTTTTAGATTCTCATTTAAACTGTAATAAATGCTACTCACGTAATTCAACAAAGCATCCTCTGTTGATTTTGCTTTTGTAAATCCAAATTGTGATTTGCTTTGAAATTGAACATGGTTTAAAAAATTTATTAATCTTGATTTCATGCACTTTTCTATTATTTTTGAAAAAACAGATAAAAGACTAATTGGTCTTATATTGTCAATATTGTAGGAGTTTTTCTTTTTACTTATAGGAACAATTATACTACTCTTTAATAACTCGGGGAAAACGCCAGATTAAAAACTCAAGTTAACAATATGCGTAACAGCTGGAACAATAAATTCTGCAATCTGTTTAATTAGGGCAACTGACATGTTATCAAAACCAGTAGATTTTTTATTTTTTAAACTTTTTATAATATAGTGAATTTCTTGTTCGTTTGTGGCAGATATAAAGAACGATTCCCTACGAGCTGAGCAACTGCGAGCTGAAGGACTTGCACAATGACTATTGTTGCCCAAGTCTTGGGCGCTGATAAGGAACTGGTTTATTACCTCTGACATTATACGTGGTTCATCAACACAGTCACCATTTCCTAAAATTATCTTACAAATGCTTTTATTATTCTCATTACCTGTTAAATGGTTAATTACTTTCCAAGTTTGACTCGAGTCTCCATTACAATTATTTATCATATTTTCATAATATTTATGCTTTTCATAATCCATATCGTTTCTTAGCTTACCACAAAATGAACTATAATATTTCTTAAAGGTTAAATCATAAGGCCTCTTTTTTAGCATTTTGTACAATTGTTCTCTCTTTTTAATTCTATTTAAAATATTCAAAGTAATCCATGGGCTAGCAGTTTTTGCTTTGCTTATTTTCGTATTTAGTACAACAATTGATTTGTTTGGATTAAAAAAGCACGGTCCATGTTTAAACCCACGTTTTCCCAGTTTGGTTAGTGAGAAAGTGAGATCCAACTGGTTTTCAAGAGCTGGGAGCAAAAAAAATATCTGAAAATGCCAGAAGAGAGGACAAGAAAGTTTACGGAAGTAATCGTAGCCTCCTCACTTCTTGCCAAGCAACGTCGTCAAATATAAATTCCTTGAAAATATTGATGATGTGTCTAAACATCTGTTGCAGTAAACAAGCACTATAATTTGTTATTAAAATCCAGGTACATAGAAAAGAAGATGGTATCACGCACATCCCCCCGCCCACCCATACACGTACAGTGGTATTGAAATAGGAAATGTAAAATAGGTGTGAAATAGGAAATGTAATATGTAAAGAAGAGTGCCATTAATAGACATCATGACACAGATTTAAAACTTTCTACCGGGTGCCAAACGTATCTCCTTTAATGAGATTTATGCTTTAGTTTTCCAGGCCAAAATTAACGGAACACTTGACTATATAGTATGGATAAGAAGAATGCCTTTGGTTTAGCTACAGAAAACCCGTAGAGACTAAGAAAATCAAAGTATATTGAATATTAAATAAATAAATATCTTTATTCACCATTTACGGATACAATGAATCCAAATAGACTTCGACAAATGAGTTTAGTTCTTCATACTGTTCTTGTTTGAACAGTTTGAACATTTACATCCTAAATGTTCACATAAACAAAAAATTAACAGCAATATTTCTCAAGAATTATTTAACTTTTTATGTCCTATACAGCGTGTCCCGTAAGTACTGACCGAAATTTGACGACGTTATACTATAGGTAAAAACAAACTATTTTCACCATATAATGTATAGTCCCATATTGCTTAGTTTTCTGTCTATCTACGTGTTTTTTAGAAAATAGTTCTTCAACTTCAAATCTTCAAAATGATTTAAGATATCAAGTTGAAACTTTGTACATTTACTTACCTTATTAGTGTACATTTAAAATAAAAGTTTCAAAACTATATCATTTACATAAACAAAATGGCGGCCATTTAAAATTTTCAAAGCTTAATAACTTTAAATTGAGTGATGTTATAGAAAAATGACAAGACACATATAAAATAGTCCTTTTTAATACAAGAATTTTGGTAACAGTTTTATTTTTCTAAAATAAGTTGTTACAGAAATAAGTAAGATTTCTCAAGTAAAGGTCTGTGTTTTATTCAAAATTCCAATGTGTTTTCAAATAAAACACAGACATTTCCTTGAGAAATCTTACTTATTTCTGTAACAACTTACTGTAGAAAAACAAAACTGGTACCAAAATTCTTGTATTAAAAGGAGCTATTTTATATGTGTCTTGTCATTTTTCTATAACATCACTCGTTTTAAAGTTATTAGGCTTTGAACTTGTTAAATGGCCACCATTTTGTTTATGTAAATGATATAATTTTGAAACTTTTATTGTAAATGTATACTAATAGGGTAAGTAAATGTACAAAGTTAAAACTTGATATCTTAAACCATTTTGAAGATATAAATTATTTTCTAAAAAAGATATACAGATAGACAGAAAACTAAGCAAGATGGGACTATACATTATATAATGAAAATTGTTTGTTTTGACCTATAGTATAACCTCGTGACATTTTAGTCAGTACTTACGAGACACCGTATATATTGGTAAAAAGCAATAACTCCTAAGTTATTTAAATTGCCATTAATTTTGTTAAATAACACCTTACTTTCCTACAATATACTTCTCAGTTACACGACTTGATGAGCATGAGTTAAGTTCCTCACGAGACCAGCCTCAACTTTAGCTCCAACACTGCATTATTATACTCACAATTTACCATTGTTAATATTGACATTAAATACTAGCAACAGTTATTAGTCATTTCCATGTTATAAATAGATACACTTTTGTAATTCCTTTGTAAATCAGTCTAGTCTGAGGATGGTGAACGGTGAAAAACCTCAATAGTAGACGTACCTAGTTGTATTTACAGTACAATAGATTTATGTTGGTGACGTTTCACTTGTTTTTAATTTTTGTTGTTTAAGAAGGTATGCTATTGAAACTGTATATTTTTCAATGTAAACGACATTGACGATATATTGGCTGGTTGTTAATAGAAAATCGATTGATCAGTAGCTTAGAGAAACTAGTTAATTATTATAATTAATTATAAAATTAGTGGAAATGATAGAGATATTGAAGCTTCAACTATCAGTTTATAGTAATTTTGTTTGTTCAACCGTGGGAGTGAGCGGACGATGTCGAATTTCAAACCATCATCAATATTACAACAGTAGAGTCCATGAACGTAACGTTAGTCGTAAATAATGGCCATTCAATTGGCAGTTACATACATTATTCTGATAGTTGCAGTCGTTACAATGAAAAAATAATGGATCGTCAAAATCAAATCCTCTCAAGTCAAAATTAATAAATTTTGTTTTGGACACATTAACAATCATTTTGTTTTCAATACACCATTGTCTCAATTTAATTATGTCTTGATTAATTTCATTATATAGATTTTGCTTATTGGAATTTGAATAGAGAAATGCAACATCATCGGCAAATGCACTTATATTACCATTAAATTTTAAATTAAGCAAATCATTTATGAAAATTATGAATAAATTAGCAGAGAGGACTGCCCCCTGTGGAACCCCAGTTTTTATAACTAGTGGTGAGCTTATCTCATTGGCGATTTTTACTCTCTGAATCCTACCCACCAAGTAACTTTTGAACCATTGTAGAGCCACTCCCCTGATCCCTATGTCCTCCATTTTGGACAACAATATATGATGATCAACTAAGTCAAAAGCCTTCCTAAAGTCAATGAATAATCCAGAAGTTTTTAGATTCTCATTTAAACTGTAATAAATGCTACTCACGTAATTCAACAAAGCATCCTCTGTTGATTTTGCTTTTGTAAATCCAAATTGTGATTTGCTTTGAAATTGAACATGGTTTAAAAAATTTATTAATCTTGATTTCATGCACTTTTCTATTATTTTTGAAAAAACAGATAAAAGACTAATTGGTCTTATATTGTCAATATTGTAGGAGTTTTTCTTTTTACTTATAGGAACAATTATACTACTCTTTAATAACTCGGGGAAAACGCCAGATTAAAAACTCAAGTTAACAATATGCGTAACAGCTGGAACAATAAATTCTGCAATCTGTTTAATTAGGGCAACTGACATGTTATCAAAACCAGTAGATTTTTTATTTTTTAAACTTTTTATAATATAGTGAATTTCTTGTTCGTTTGTGGCAGATATAAAGAACGATTCCCTACGAGCTGAGCAACTGCGAGCTGAAGGACTTGCACAATGACTATTGTTGCCCAAGTCTTGGGCGCTGATAAGGAACTGGTTTATTACCTCTGACATTATACGTGGTTCATCAACACAGTCACCATTTCCTAAAATTATCTTACAAATGCTTTTATTATTCTCATTACCTGTTAAATGGTTAATTACTTTCCAAGTTTGACTCGAGTCTCCATTACAATTATTTATCATATTTTCATAATATTTATGCTTTTCATAATCCATATCGTTTCTTAGCTTACCACAAAATGAACTATAATATTTCTTAAAGGTTAAATCATAAGGCCTCTTTTTTAGCATTTTGTACAATTGTTCTCTCTTTTTAATTCTATTTAAAATATTCAAAGTAATCCATGGGCTAGCAGTTTTTGCTTTGCTTATTTTCGTATTTAGTACAACAATTGATTTGTTTGGATTAAAAAAGCACGGTCCATGTTTAAACCCACGTTTTCCCAGTTTGGTTAGTGAGAAAGTGAGATCCAACTGGTTTTCAAGAGCTGGGAGCAAAAAAAATATCTGAAAATGCCAGAAGAGAGGACAAGAAAGTTTACGGAAGTAATCGTAGCCTCCTCACTTCTTGCCAAGCAACGTCGTCAAATATAAATTCCTTGAAAATATTGATGATGTGTCTAAACATCTGTTGCAGTAAACAAGCACTATAATTTGTTATTAAAATCCAGGTACATAGAAAAGAAGATGGTATCACGCACATCCCCCCGCCCACCCATACACGTACAGTGGTATTGAAATAGGAAATGTAAAATAGGTGTGAAATAGGAAATGTAATATGTAAAGAAGAGTGCCATTAATAGACATCATGACACAGATTTAAAACTTTCTACCGGGTGCCAAACGTATCTCCTTTAATGAGATTTATGCTTTAGTTTTCCAGGCCAAAATTAACGGAACACTTGACTATATAGTATGGATAAGAAGAATGCCTTTGGTTTAGCTACAGAAAACCCGTAGAGACTAAGAAAATCAAAGTATATTGAATATTAAATAAATAAATATCTTTATTCACCATTTACGGATACAATGAATCCAAATAGACTTCGACAAATGAGTTTAGTTCTTCATACTGTTCTTGTTTGAACAGTTTGAACATTTACATCCTAAATGTTCACATAAACAAAAAATTAACAGCAATATTTCTCAAGAATTATTTAACTTTTTATGTCCTATACAGCGTGTCCCGTAAGTACTGACCGAAATTTGACGACGTTATACTATAGGTAAAAACAAACTATTTTCACCATATAATGTATAGTCCCATATTGCTTAGTTTTCTGTCTATCTACGTGTTTTTTAGAAAATAGTTCTTCAACTTCAAATCTTCAAAATGATTTAAGATATCAAGTTGAAACTTTGTACATTTACTTACCTTATTAGTGTACATTTAAAATAAAAGTTTCAAAACTATATCATTTACATAAACAAAATGGCGGCCATTTAAAATTTTCAAAGCTTAATAACTTTAAATTGAGTGATGTTATAGAAAAATGACAAGACACATATAAAATAGTCCTTTTTAATACAAGAATTTTGGTAACAGTTTTATTTTTCTAAAATAAGTTGTTACAGAAATAAGTAAGATTTCTCAAGTAAAGGTCTGTGTTTTATTCAAAATTCCAATGTGTTTTCAAATAAAACACAGACATTTCCTTGAGAAATCTTACTTATTTCTGTAACAACTTACTGTAGAAAAACAAAACTGGTACCAAAATTCTTGTATTAAAAGGAGCTATTTTATATGTGTCTTGTCATTTTTCTATAACATCACTCGTTTTAAAGTTATTAGGCTTTGAACTTGTTAAATGGCCACCATTTTGTTTATGTAAATGATATAATTTTGAAACTTTTATTGTAAATGTATACTAATAGGGTAAGTAAATGTACAAAGTTAAAACTTGATATCTTAAACCATTTTGAAGATATAAATTATTTTCTAAAAAAGATATACAGATAGACAGAAAACTAAGCAAGATGGGACTATACATTATATAATGAAAATTGTTTGTTTTGACCTATAGTATAACCTCGTGACATTTTAGTCAGTACTTACGAGACACCGTATATATTGGTAAAAAGCAATAACTCCTAAGTTATTTAAATTGCCATTAATTTTGTTAAATAACACCTTACTTTCCTACAATATACTTCTCAGTTACACGACTTGATGAGCATGAGTTAAGTTCCTCACGAGACCAGCCTCAACTTTAGCTCCAACACTGCATTATTATACTCACAATTTACCATTGTTAATATTGACATTAAATACTAGCAACAGTTATTAGTCATTTCCATGTTATAAATAGATACACTTTTGTAATTCCTTTGTAAATCAGTCTAGTCTGAGGATGGTGAACGGTGAAAAACCTCAATAGTAGACGTACCTAGTTGTATTTACAGTACAATAGATTTATGTTGGTGACGTTTCACTTGTTTTTAATTTTTGTTGTTTAAGAAGGTATGCTATTGAAACTGTATATTTTTCAATGTAAACGACATTGACGATATATTGGCTGGTTGTTAATAGAAAATCGATTGATCAGTAGCTTAGAGAAACTAGTTAATTATTATAATTAATTATAAAATTAGTGGAAATGATAGAGATATTGAAGCTTTAACTATCAGTTTATAGTAATTTTGTTTGTTCAACCGTGGGAGTGAGCGGACGATGTCGAATTTCAAACCATCATCAATATTACAACAGTAGAGTCCATGAACGTAACGTTAGTCGTAAATAATGGCCATTCAATTGGCAGTTACATACATTATTCTGATAGTTG
Source organism: Stictocephala bisonia (assembly GCA_035578905.1). Lineage (NCBI taxonomy): Eukaryota > Metazoa > Arthropoda > Insecta > Hemiptera > Membracidae > Stictocephala > Stictocephala bisonia. The sequence goes on along the minus strand of JAQJVL010000533.1, from coordinate 345,703 downwards.
CAGTCGTTACAATGAAAAAATAATGGATCGTCAAAATCAAATCCTCTCAAGTCAAAATTAATAAATTTTGTTTTGGACACATTAACAATCATTTTGTTTTCAATACACCATTGTCTCAATTTAATTATGTCTTGATTAATTTCATTATATAGATTTTGCTTATTGGAATTTGAATAGAGAAATGCAACATCATCGGCAAATGCACTTATATTACCATTAAATTTTAAATTAAGCAAATCATTTATGAAAATTATGAATAAATTAGCAGAGAGGACTGCCCCCTGTGGAACCCCAGTTTTTATAACTAGTGGTGAGCTTATCTCATTGGCGATTTTTACTCTCTGAATCCTACCCACCAAGTAACTTTTGAACCATTGTAGAGCCACTCCCCTGATCCCTATGTCCTCCATTTTGGACAACAATATATGATGATCAACTAAGTCAAAAGCCTTCCTAAAGTCAATGAATAATCCAGAAGTTTTTAGATTCTCATTTAAACTGTAATAAATGCTACTCACGTAATTCAACAAAGCATCCTCTGTTGATTTTGCTTTTGTAAATCCAAATTGTGATTTGCTTTGAAATTGAACATGGTTTAAAAAATTTATTAATCTTGATTTCATGCACTTTTCTATTATTTTTGAAAAAACAGATAAAAGACTAATTGGTCTTATATTGTCAATATTGTAGGAGTTTTTCTTTTTACTTATAGGAACAATTAAACTACTCTTTAATAACTCGGGGAAAACGCCAGATTAAAAACTCAAGTTAACAATATGCGTAACAGCTGGAACAATAAATTCTGCAATCTGTTTAATTAGGGCAACTGACATGTTATCAAAACCAGTAGATTTTTTATTTTTTAAACTTTTTATAATATAGTGAATTTCTTGTTCGTTTGTGGCAGATATAAAGAACGATTCCCTACGAGCTGAGCAACTGCGAGCTAAAGGACTTGCACAATGACTATTGTTGCCCAAGTCTTGGGCGCTGATAAGGAACTGGTTTATTACCTCTGACATTATACGTGGTTCATCAACACAGTCACCATTTCCTAAAATTATCTTACAAATGCTTTTATTATTCTCATTACCTGTTAAATGGTTAATTACTTTCCAAGTTTGACTCGAGTCTCCATTACAATTATTTATCATATTTTCATAATATTTATGCTTTTCATAATCCATATCGTTTCTTAGCTTACCACAAAATGAACTATAATATTTCTTAAAGGTTAAATCATAAGGCCTCTTTTTTAGCATTTTGTACAATTGTTCTCTCTTTTTAATTCTATTTAAAATATTCAAAGTAATCCATGGGCTAGCAGTTTTTGCTTTGCTTATTTTCGTATTTAGTACAACAATTGATTTGTTTGGATTAAAAAAGCACGGTCCATGTTTAAACCCACGTTTTCCCAGTTTGGTTAGTGAGAAAGTGAGATCCAACTGGTTTTCAAGAGCTGGGAGCAAAAAAAATATCTGAAAATGCCAGAAGAGAGGACAAGAAAGTTTACGGAAGTAATCGTAGCCTCCTCACTTCTTGCCAAGCAACGTCGTCAAATATAAATTCCTTGAAAATATTGATGATGTGTCTAAACATCTGTTGCAGTAAACAAGCACTATAATTTGTTATTAAAATCCAGGTACATAGAAAAGAAGATGGTATCACGCACATCCCCCCGCCCACCCATACACGTACAGTGGTATTGAAATAGGAAATGTAAAATAGGTGTGAAATAGGAAATGTAATATGTAAAGAAGAGTGCCATTAATAGACATCATGACACAGATTTAAAACTTTCTACCGGGTGCCAAACGTATCTCCTTTAATGAGATTTATGCTTTAGTTTTCCAGGCCAAAATTAACGGAACACTTGACTATATAGTATGGATAAGAAGAATGCCTTTGGTTTAGCTACAGAAAACCCGTAGAGACTAAGAAAATCAAAGTATATTGAATATTAAATAAATAAATATCTTTATTCACCATTTACGGATACAATGAATCCAAATAGACTTCGACAAATGAGTTTAGTTCTTCATACTGTTCTTGTTTGAACAGTTTGAACATTTACATCCTAAATGTTCACATAAACAAAAAATTAACAGCAATATTTCTCAAGAATTATTTAACTTTTTATGTCCTATACAGCGTGTCCCGTAAGTACTGACCGAAATTTGACGACGTTATACTATAGGTAAAAACAAACTATTTTCACCATATAATGTATAGTCCCATATTGCTTAGTTTTCTGTCTATCTACGTGTTTTTTAGAAAATAGTTCTTCAACTTCAAATCTTCAAAATGATTTAAGATATCAAGTTGAAACTTTGTACATTTACTTACCTTATTAGTGTACATTTAAAATAAAAGTTTCAAAACTATATCATTTACATAAACAAAATGGCGGCCATTTAAAATTTTCAAAGCTTAATAACTTTAAATTGAGTGATGTTATAGAAAAATGACAAGACACATATAAAATAGTCCTTTTTAATACAAGAATTTTGGTAACAGTTTTATTTTTCTAAAATAAGTTGTTACAGAAATAAGTAAGATTTCTCAAGTAAAGGTCTGTGTTTTATTCAAAATTCCAATGTGTTTTCAAATAAAACACAGACATTTCCTTGAGAAATCTTACTTATTTCTGTAACAACTTACTGTAGAAAAACAAAACTGGTACCAAAATTCTTGTATTAAAAGGAGCTATTTTATATGTGTCTTGTCATTTTTCTATAACATCACTCGTTTTAAAGTTATTAGGCTTTGAACTTGTTAAATGGCCACCATTTTGTTTATGTAAATGATATAATTTTGAAACTTTTATTGTAAATGTATACTAATAGGGTAAGTAAATGTACAAAGTTAAAACTTGATATCTTAAACCATTTTGAAGATATAAATTATTTTCTAAAAAAGATATACAGATAGACAGAAAACTAAGCAAGATGGGACTATACATTATATAATGAAAATTGTTTGTTTTGACCTATAGTATAACCTCGTGACATTTTAGTCAGTACTTACGAGACACCGTATATATTGGTAAAAAGCAATAACTCCTAAGTTATTTAAATTGCCATTAATTTTGTTAAATAACACCTTACTTTCCTACAATATACTTCTCAGTTACACGACTTGATGAGCATGAGTTAAGTTCCTCACGAGACCAGCCTCAACTTTAGCTCCAACACTGCATTATTATACTCACAATTTACCATTGTTAATATTGACATTAAATACTAGCAACAGTTATTAGTCATTTCCATGTTATAAATAGATACACTTTTGTAATTCCTTTGTAAATCAGTCTAGTCTGAGGATGGTGAACGGTGAAAAACCTCAATAGTAGACGTACCTAGTTGTATTTACAGTACAATAGATTTATGTTGGTGACGTTTCACTTGTTTTTAATTTTTGTTGTTTAAGAAGGTATGCTATTGAAACTGTATATTTTTCAATGTAAACGACATTGACGATATATTGGCTGGTTGTTAATAGAAAATCGATTGATCAGTAGCTTAGAGAAACTAGTTAATTATTATAATTAATTATAAAATTAGTGGAAATGATAGAGATATTGAAGCTTCAACTATCAGTTTATAGTAATTTTGTTTGTTCAACCGTGGGAGTGAGCGGACGATGTCGAATTTCAAACCATCATCAATATTACAACAGTAGAGTCCATGAACGTAACGTTAGTCGTAAATAATGGCCATTCAATTGGCAGTTACATACATTATTCTGATAGTTGCAGTCGTTACAATGAAAAAATAATGGATCGTCAAAATCAAATCCTCTCAAGTCAAAATTAATAAATTTTGTTTTGGACACATTAACAATCATTTTGTTTTCAATACACCATTGTCTCAATTTAATTATGTCTTGATTAATTTCATTATATAGATTTTGCTTATTGGAATTTGAATAGAGAAATGCAACATCATCGGCAAATGCACTTATATTACCATTAAATTTTAAATTAAGCAAATCATTTATGAAAATTATGAATAAATTAGCAGAGAGGACTGCCCCCTGTGGAACCCCAGTTTTTATAACTAGTGGTGAGCTTATCTCATTGGCGATTTTTACTCTCTGAATCCTACCCACCAAGTAACTTTTGAACCATTGTAGAGCCACTCCCCTGATCCCTATGTCCTCCATTTTGGACAACAATATATGATGATCAACTAAGTCAAAAGCCTTCCTAAAGTCAATGAATAATCCAGAAGTTTTTAGATTCTCATTTAAACTGTAATAAATGCTACTCACGTAATTCAACAAAGCATCCTCTGTTGATTTTGCTTTTGTAAATCCAAATTGTGATTTGCTTTGAAATTGAACATGGTTTAAAAAATTTATTAATCTTGATTTCATGCACTTTTCTATTATTTTTGAAAAAACAGATAAAAGACTAATTGGTCTTATATTGTCAATATTGTAGGAGTTTTTCTTTTTACTTATAGGAACAATTATACTACTCTTTAATAACTCGGGGAAAACGCCAGATTAAAAACTCAAGTTAACAATATGCGTAACAGCTGGAACAATAAATTCTGCAATCTGTTTAATTAGGGCAACTGACATGTTATCAAAACCAGTAGATTTTTTATTTTTTAAACTTTTTATAATATAGTGAATTTCTTGTTCGTTTGTGGCAGATATAAAGAACGATTCCCTACGAGCTGAGCAACTGCGAGCTGAAGGACTTGCACAATGACTATTGTTGCCCAAGTCTTGGGCGCTGATAAGGAACTGGTTTATTACCTCTGACATTATACGTGGTTCATCAACACAGTCACCATTTCCTAAAATTATCTTACAAATGCTTTTATTATTCTCATTACCTGTTAAATGGTTAATTACTTTCCAAGTTTGACTCGAGTCTCCATTACAATTATTTATCATATTTTCATAATATTTATGCTTTTCATAATCCATATCGTTTCTTAGCTTACCACAAAATGAACTATAATATTTCTTAAAGGTTAAATCATAAGGCCTCTTTTTTAGCATTTTGTACAATTGTTCTCTCTTTTTAATTCTATTTAAAATATTCAAAGTAATCCATGGGCTAGCAGTTTTTGCTTTGCTTATTTTCGTATTTAGTACAACAATTGATTTGTTTGGATTAAAAAAGCACGGTCCATGTTTAAACCCACGTTTTCCCAGTTTGGTTAGTGAGAAAGTGAGATCCAACTGGTTTTCAAGAGCTGGGAGCAAAAAAAATATCTGAAAATTCCAGAAGAGAGGACAAGAAAGTTTACGGAAGTAATCGTAGCCTCCTCACTTCTTGCCAAGCAACGTCGTCAAATATAAATTCCTTGAAAATATTGATGATGTGTCTAAACATCTGTTGCAGTAAACAAGCACTATAATTTGTTATTAAAATCCAGGTACATAGAAAAGAAGATGGTATCACGCACATCCCCCCGCCCACCCATACACGTACAGTGGTATTGAAATAGGAAATGTAAAATAGGTGTGAAATAGGAAATGTAATATGTAAAGAAGAGTGCCATTAATAGACATCATGACACAGATTTAAAACTTTCTACCGGGTGCCAAACGTATCTCCTTTAATGAGATTTATGCTTTAGTTTTCCAGGCCAAAATTAACGGAACACTTGACTATATAGTATGGATAAGAAGAATGCCTTTGGTTTAGCTACAGAAAACCCGTAGAGACTAAGAAAATCAAAGTATATTGAATATTAAATAAATAAATATCTTTATTCACCATTTACGGATACAATGAATCCAAATAGACTTCGACAAATGAGTTTAGTTCTTCATACTGTTCTTGTTTGAACAGTTTGAACATTTACATCCTAAATGTTCACATAAACAAAAAATTAACAGCAATATTTCTCAAGAATTATTTAACTTTTTATGTCCTATACAGCGTGTCCCGTAAGTACTGACCGAAATTTGACGACGTTATACTATAGGTAAAAACAAACTATTTTCACCATATAATGTATAGTCCCATATTGCTTAGTTTTCTGTCTATCTACGTGTTTTTTAGAAAATAGTTCTTCAACTTCAAATCTTCAAAATGATTTAAGATATCAAGTTGAAACTTTGTACATTTACTTACCTTATTAGTGTACATTTAAAATAAAAGTTTCAAAACTATATCATTTACATAAACAAAATGGCGGCCATTTAAAATTTTCAAAGCTTAATAACTTTAAATTGAGTGATGTTATAGAAAAATGACAAGACACATATAAAATAGTCCTTTTTAATACAAGAATTTTGGTAACAGTTTTATTTTTCTAAAATAAGTTGTTACAGAAATAAGTAAGATTTCTCAAGTAAAGGTCTGTGTTTTATTCAAAATTCCAATGTGTTTTCAAATAAAACACAGACATTTCCTTGAGAAATCTTACTTATTTCTGTAACAACTTACTGTAGAAAAACAAAACTGGTACCAAAATTCTTGTATTAAAAGGAGCTATTTTATATGTGTCTTGTCATTTTTCTATAACATCACTCGTTTTAAAGTTATTAGGCTTTGAACTTGTTAAATGGCCACCATTTTGTTTATGTAAATGATATAATTTTGAAACTTTTATTGTAAATGTATACTAATAGGGTAAGTAAATGTACAAAGTTAAAACTTGATATCTTAAACCATTTTGAAGATATAAATTATTTTCTAAAAAAGATATACAGATAGACAGAAAACTAAGCAAGATGGGACTATACATTATATAATGAAAATTGTTTGTTTTGACCTATAGTATAACCTCGTGACATTTTAGTCAGTACTTACGAGACACCGTATATATTGGTAAAAAGCAATAACTCCTAAGTTATTTAAATTGCCATTAATTTTGTTAAATAACACCTTACTTTCCTACAATATACTTCTCAGTTACACGACTTGATGAGCATGAGTTAAGTTCCTCACGAGACCAGCCTCAACTTTAGCTCCAACACTGCATTATTATACTCACAATTTACCATTGTTAATATTGACATTAAATACTAGCAACAGTTATTAGTCATTTCCATGTTATAAATAGATACACTTTTGTAATTCCTTTGTAAATCAGTCTAGTCTGAGGATGGTGAACGGTGAAAAACCTCAATAGTAGACGTACCTAGTTGTATTTACAGTACAATAGATTTATGTTGGTGACGTTTCACTTGTTTTTAATTTTTGTTGTTTAAGAAGGTATGCTATTGAAACTGTATATTTTTCAATGTAAACGACATTGACGATATATTGGCTGGTTGTTAATAGAAAATCGATTGATCAGTAGCTTAGAGAAACTAGTTAATTATTATAATTAATTATAAAATTAGTGGAAATGATAGAGATATTGAAGCTTCAACTATCAGTTTATAGTAATTTTGTTTGTTCAACCGTGGGAGTGAGCGGACGATGTCGAATTTCAAACCATCATCAATATTACAACAGTAGAGTCCATGAACGTAACGTTAGTCGTAAATAATGGCCATTCAATTGGCAGTTACATACATTATTCTGATAGTTGCAGTCGTTACAATGAAAAAATAATGGATCGTCAAAATCAAATCCTCTCAAGTCAAAATTAATAAATTTTGTTTTGGACACATTAACAATCATTTTGTTTTCAATACACCATTGTCTCAATTTAATTATGTCTTGATTAATTTCATTATATAGATTTTGCTTATTGGAATTTGAATAGAGAAATGCAACATCATCGGCAAATGCACTTATATTACCATTAAATTTTAAATTAAGCAAATCATTTATGAAAATTATGAATAAATTAGCAGAGAGGACTGCCCCCTGTGGAACCCCAGTTTTTATAACTAGTGGTGAGCTTATCTCATTGGCGATTTTTACTCTCTGAATCCTACCCACCAAGTAACTTTTGAACCATTGTAGAGCCACTCCCCTGATCCCTATGTCCTCCATTTTGGACAACAATATATGATGATCAACTAAGTCAAAAGCCTTCCTAAAGTCAATGAATAATCCAGAAGTTTTTAGATTCTCATTTAAACTGTAATAAATGCTACTCACGTAATTCAACAAAGCATCCTCTGTTGATTTTGCTTTTGTAAATCCAAATTGTGATTTGCTTTGAAATTGAACATGGTTTAAAAAATTTATTAATCTTGATTTCATGCACTTTTCTATTATTTTTGAAAAAACAGATAAAAGACTAATTGGTCTTATATTGTCAATATTGTAGGAGTTTTTCTTTTTACTTATAGGAACAATTATACTACTCTTTAATAACTCGGGGAAAACGCCAGATTAAAAACTCAAGTTAACAATATGCGTAACAGCTGGAACAATAAATTCTGCAATCTGTTTAATTAGGGCAACTGACATGTTATCAAAACCAGTAGATTTTTTATTTTTTAAACTTTTTATAATATAGTGAATTTCTTGTTCGTTTGTGGCAGATATAAAGAACGATTCCCTACGAGCTGAGCAACTGCGAGCTGAAGGACTTGCACAATGACTATTGTTGCCCAAGTCTTGGGCGCTGATAAGGAACTGGTTTATTACCTCTGACATTATACGTGGTTCATCAACACAGTCACCATTTCCTAAAATTATCTTACAAATGCTTTTATTATTCTCATTACCTGTTAAATGGTTAATTACTTTCCAAGTTTGACTCGAGTCTCCATTACAATTATTTATCATATTTTCATAATATTTATGCTTTTCATAATCCATATCGTTTCTTAGCTTACCACAAAATGAACTATAATATTTCTTAAAGGTTAAATCATAAGGCCTCTTTTTTAGCATTTTGTACAATTGTTCTCTCTTTTTAATTCTATTTAAAATATTCAAAGTAATCCATGGGCTAGCAGTTTTTGCTTTGCTTATTTTCGTATTTAGTACAACAATTGATTTGTTTGGATTAAAAAAGCACGGTCCATGTTTAAACCCACGTTTTCCCAGTTTGGTTAGTGAGAAAGTGAGATCCAACTGGTTTTCAAGAGCTGGGAGCAAAAAAAATATCTGAAAATGCCAGAAGAGAGGACAAGAAAGTTTACGGAAGTAATCGTAGCCTCCTCACTTCTTGCCAAGCAACGTCGTCAAATATAAATTCCTTGAAAATATTGATGATGTGTCTAAACATCTGTTGCAGTAAACAAGCACTATAATTTGTTATTAAAATCCAGGTACATAGAAAAGAAGATGGTATCACGCACATCCCCCCGCCCACCCATACACGTACAGTGGTATTGAAATAGGAAATGTAAAATAGGTGTGAAATAGGAAATGTAATATGTAAAGAAGAGTGCCATTAATAGACATCATGACACAGATTTAAAACTTTCTACCGGGTGCCAAACGTATCTCCTTTAATGAGATTTATGCTTTAGTTTTCCAGGCCAAAATTAACGGAACACTTGACTATATAGTATGGATAAGAAGAATGCCTTTGGTTTAGCTACAGAAAACCCGTAGAGACTAAGAAAATCAAAGTATATTGAATATTAAATAAATAAATATCTTTATTCACCATTTACGGATACAATGAATCCAAATAGACTTCGACAAATGAGTTTAGTTCTTCATACTGTTCTTGTTTGAACAGTTTGAACATTTACATCCTAAATGTTCACATAAACAAAAAATTAACAGCAATATTTCTCAAGAATTATTTAACTTTTTATGTCCTATACAGCGTGTCCCGTAAGTACTGACCGAAATTTGACGACGTTATACTATAGGTAAAAACAAACTATTTTCACCATATAATGTATAGTCCCATATTGCTTAGTTTTCTGTCTATCTACGTGTTTTTTAGAAAATAGTTCTTCAACTTCAAATCTTCAAAATGATTTAAGATATCAAGTTGAAACTTTGTACATTTACTTACCTTATTAGTGTACATTTAAAATAAAAGTTTCAAAACTATATCATTTACATAAACAAAATGGCGGCCATTTAAAATTTTCAAAGCTTAATAACTTTAAATTGAGTGATGTTATAGAAAAATGACAAGACACATATAAAATAGTCCTTTTTAATACAAGAATTTTGGTAACAGTTTTATTTTTCTAAAATAAGTTGTTACAGAAATAAGTAAGATTTCTCAAGTAAAGGTCTGTGTTTTATTCAAAATTCCAATGTGTTTTCAAATAAAACACAGACATTTCCTTGAGAAATCTTACTTATTTCTGTAACAACTTACTGTAGAAAAACAAAACTGGTACCAAAATTCTTGTATTAAAAGGAGCTATTTTATATGTGTCTTGTCATTTTTCTATAACATCACTCGTTTTAAAGTTATTAGGCTTTGAACTTGTTAAATGGCCACCATTTTGTTTATGTAAATGATATAATTTTGAAACTTTTATTGTAAATGTATACTAATAGGGTAAGTAAATGTACAAAGTTAAAACTTGATATCTTAAACCATTTTGAAGATATAAATTATTTTCTAAAAAAGATATACAGATAGACAGAAAACTAAGCAAGATGGGACTATACATTATATAATGAAAATTGTTTGTTTTGACCTATAGTATAACCTCGTGACATTTTAGTCAGTACTTACGAGACACCGTATATATTGGTAAAAAGCAATAACTCCTAAGTTATTTAAATTGCCATTAATTTTGTTAAATAACACCTTACTTTCCTACAATATACTTCTCAGTTACACGACTTGATGAGCATGAGTTAAGTTCCTCACGAGACCAGCCTCAACTTTAGCTCCAACACTGCATTATTATACTCACAATTTACCATTGTTAATATTGACATTAAATACTAGCAACAGTTATTAGTCATTTCCATGTTATAAATAGATACACTTTTGTAATTCCTTTGTAAATCAGTCTAGTCTGAGGATGGTGAACGGTGAAAAACCTCAATAGTAGACGTACCTAGTTGTATTTACAGTACAATAGATTTATGTTGGTGACGTTTCACTTGTTTTTAATTTTTGTTGTTTAAGAAGGTATGCTATTGAAACTGTATATTTTTCAATGTAAACGACATTGACGATATATTGGCTGGTTGTTAATAGAAAATCGATTGATCAGTAGCTTAGAGAAACTAGTTAATTATTATAATTAATTATAAAATTAGTGGAAATGATAGAGATATTGAAGCTTCAACTATCAGTTTATAGTAATTTTGTTTGTTCAACCGTGGGAGTGAGCGGACGATGTCGAATTTCAAACCATCATCAATATTACAACAGTAGAGTCCATGAACGTAACGTTAGTCGTAAATAATGGCCATTCAATTGTAAACTAGAGCAGTGTTTATCTTATTGTGGTACAAATTTGTCCAATTGGTCAAAGTGTTAACAGATAAAGCTAAATATAAAACATAAAGAAAGTACAATGAATTTTAATTTTAAAACTATATTCACACATTGGGTGTTTAAAAACATATTTTACACGTAATTAATAAAACATAATCGTCGTGAAATTAGTCATTTTTTAATACCATTAGGACTCGTGAGGTCTGTCACAAGGAGCCGTTGGGATTTTACAAAACATCCCTAAAGCCACCTACCATTTGTTTGAATTACACGTTTTTACGATAAAACACGATGTACACGATGGTTAGCTGCTTGGCAAGTGTCATAAAACTGTTGCGTGTATTTAGTGCGTACCTATTACACACATGGTATCATTGTTAGAGTAGCCCAACTAAAAAACGTACATTGGGTTTCTCCTAAAATAATGTTTTTTAAATCGCCTAATATATCCTCACTTTTTCGAGGAGTAATAAAGCTAAGTGAAAAAAATCCTCCGATCCAGCAATACGGAGATCGCATATTAATGACCTTAACATCCAGTAAGGTTTTAAAGTGTTTGTATATTTCCTGCATTAACATTTTTCCTTGTTTTATTTGACCTGTTTTTATCAAAATTTAATAAAGTTCATAAAATTAGATTTTTGGAATTACTATGATTTATAGATGATTAAATAAACAAATAAAGGTATTTACAAATAAATGAAAACCAACTGAAACCTTTCAGAATTTCTGAGTACGTGTGTGTTACGAAGGAATGATTTTATAATGTCATAGATAACTGAGCGGAAAAAATATATTAAATTGTTGGCATTTAAAATGTTTAGGTGAAATAAATTTATAACTATCAAAAGCTCATTAACTGTATTTTTGTTGGTATGTAAATAACAAAATATTGCACGATCGTTTATTCTATCAGATTCATTTGTTTAGCATTTATATAAAATAAGATTTATTATTTTTCGTAACAAGTAAAATATTCATAAATAATTTTTTCTCCAGTTGAATTAAATAATAACTCTTTATATAATTACGACTACTGTTTAATAATTGTTTACCTTGTAGAAGCAACCTATTTAAAATAAGATTTTTACTAAATAAGGAGTTTCACTGAACTATTTACAGCCTATTTCTTATAGTGTAATTTATTAGTTGTACTGACATTATTTACTCATTTTATAATGAAGTTCCTTGTTAGGAACTTATTTATTAGTTATATTTACTTAGGTGGTCAATGCCTCTATGTATTGGGCAAACAGTTAGAAATATAAGATATAATTTTCTTTTAGTAAGTTGCAGAAATTCTAAATCACTTAAGTAGAATTAAATCCACATTTTAAAGTACGAATATTTAAAACTTTACCAAATAACATAAATGTAAGACATTAAAATATTTTAAGAATATTTACAACATATTATTGGAAATGGAACTATATTCAATAGAAGATTTCAACAAAACAATTAAATCTAGAATTTTCTAATTAAGTTTACAATTAATTTGAAGACCCGAAACCTTAAAAAAGTATAATAATGATAAAAATCTATTTATAAAGAAAAAGAAAATTGTATTTTATTTCTATAAATTAATTTATACAATAAACATTATATTATATTATCTAAACATTTTTTAATGTCTCTGCACAATTATGTGTACAAAGACAGTACAAATTTTACTGATTTATCTCCAGAAATGTCACAATATTGTACAGGAACAAAAGTTAGATAATAATAATCACAAGTCTTTTATATTACAACAAATTAGATACAATAAGTGTCACTTTTATTTTATTTGTGTTTAATTATTGTATATAAAAAAAAGTATATTTTATATTACATAAGCTTCTTTGTAAGCATACTCCACGCTGGTTAGAAATACAATAGAAGTGAATGCAACACAAATTTCTCACATTATAAGTACAAGATGTACAAATATTATAGTTATTGATTTTGGTGTACCATGTTTACTTTCCTTAGACCAGAGGGACTCCCAGAGGAATCAGGGGAATTCTTTGTGAATCCCTCTGGTCTGAGAAAGATAAACATGGTTTACCGATGGCGTTCACCTTACAATTTGTAAATATTTAACTTATACTGGAAGACATTTTTGTTGCATGACGTTCACTTGAATTGTATGATATAAGCAAATTAATTCAATAATTGTATTTAATTACGGACTGCTAGCTCAGTTGGGGATCCGAAACCTTACCCATTTAGCCACCTCTCAAACATTACTTATTTTAAAACTTTTATGTACCAAATATTAAGGTATCTTGTTTTTAAGAGAATTTGGAAGTAATTCTCTCTGAGCTGTCCTTACAATTCGTGCTTAATTCTTTGACAAATATACGCCCTTGCAAAACGCTATGTCGGTCAGTGTTATCGGGTTGGTCACGCTAGGGAGTGTTTCTACCTCAATAACTCGGTTGCTGAGTCGTTCCATGAATACTCGTCAGCTAGGATGTACCACCAGTGTTTATCGTGCTGATGAACATTCTGTGCGTAAACTAATGGAAAAGGAATACTGTTTGCTCGTATTACTAACAGAAGCTAATGATTTGAAGTTAATTCTGTTAATTTTTCGGATATTTTCCGTTAATTCACTACCACTACTTTTTTGTTTCCGTTAATTCACTACCACTACTTTTTTTGTTTCCGTTAATTCACTACCACTTGATTCTATTTGTCTAAAAACAGTTTCCCAATTATTTTTACGTCCACTGTGGCATTCCGTTATCGCTTGCCTTATCTTATCGCTTTCTAAGAACTTACACACGGAGAGCGCATTCAGCGGTAAGACAATCATTGGATTTAACAGTTTGTGATCAAGTTAAATTAATCTAACCATAATTGCGATAAAAAGTAGTGGTAGTGAAGTAACGGAAAAAATAGTGGTGGTGAATTAATCGAAAAGGTCCTATTATTCTTATGTTAAAGTTTATTTTTTAAATTGAAATATTTATAACATGATACATCCCACTAACTAACTAACCAACTCTCTAGAGATAGATAGGCATAATATTTAAAACTGTATCAACATATTTGATATATGCTTTATTTACATTTGGCCCCCTACCCCTGTTGTAGATAAGACACCCCGAGGACGAGACCCTGTGTGTGATGTGTCCAGAAGGCACAAAGCCCGACACCTTCCACCAAGTGTGCTTGGACATCCCCGAAGTGTTCCTTCATGTAGAGAGCGCGTGGGCCATCGGTGCTATGTCCTTCTCCCTTACTGGCTGCATGGCCACTCTGTTCGTCATAGGGGTGTTTTTCCGTCACAACGACACACCAGTAGTCAAGGCCGCAGGCCGGGAACTCACCTACGTTCTCCTCAGCGGTCTGCTGCTCTGCTACCTCATCACGTTCGCTCTGGTCCTCAGGCCTTCTGATGTTGTCTGTGGTGTGCAAAGGTAAGTGATCATCTGTAAGAAAATAATACTGAATGTGTTTTCACTTATTTAAACACCACTTTATCAGAGTATACCAATTAGTTAAAGTGAAAAGAACTTAACTACTAACAAATAAGAACATAACTTTTGTAGTACAAGTATTAACTAGCCATATAACCCCTGAATAGACTCAGAGAGGACCGATCTGTTCCGGTTTCTAGTAGACGGTAGTCACGGATCTATACTGTTGCAGGTTTGGAGCAGGGTTCTGCTTCACTGTTGTGTACGCAGCTCTCCTCACCAAGACCAACCGCATCTCACGCATCTTCAACGCCGGCAAACGAACAACCAAGCGGCCAAACTTCATCTCTCCCAAGTCCCAGCTCATTATATGCAGTGGTCTTGTATCTGTTCAGGTAGGTGTTCTAATAAACTGATTAAATAATTGATCTTTTAAACAGATATTACCACTTTAAGTGCCACTGATTAAGTTCTCAAGGGGTTCAAAGTATGTTAATTCACCTGACTGAGGTGAACAACAAAGACGTCATTATTTAACTAAGATAGAAAAACTCACTCTCTAGCAAATAAGATAAACATGTTATAACTGTTTTATATAATACAGCTTAGTAAATACGAAAAGGGTTTTATTATAATAGCATTATAATTATAAAACATTAAATTGTATTTGATGTTGGAGTCATAATTAACCAAAATACTATAACAATACTATAAAGATCATGATAAAATATTTAATAAAAAGTTACTTCGACACAAGGTCTATAAAATTTAAATCATAGAAAAAGATCTTGATAAAAAGAATAAAGAAGAACGCGTGTTAGTGTTACAAATAAATAAAGAGTTGAAATTTATTAAGAGAACATTAGCTTTTTAGTGCCTTTTATTTCTTATTTTCATAATGAGAGAATTAATAAAAAATATTACTTGTTATGCCATAATGACAAATAGTGGAAGGAATTTATTATTAAAAAGATTTGTTCCTAAATATTTTGTATTATAATACTTAAAAGCCTTTTGGTGCAAAGTTAATTATTGATTTGAAATATCCGGAAATTTACATAGTATTCTACAATAAAGTAATAGCTGTGAGAGGTTTTTTTATGAAACATAATATCATCTTATCGTTATATAATTTACTAACTAAAGTATAATCAGAGGCCACATATTAAGTAACTACTGAGGCTTAACTCTCTTAACCTTAACTGCAACCTTTATTTTAGAGGGACATCGTTAAGTAGTTATATATGTGTCTAATAGTTTTAATGAGCTCTCCGTTACATCCACCTTATCTTATCTACCCTGCAGATACATAACTGAAGTTTCCCACCCACCTACCCATACTCGTACATGGTTATGGTGGCCACCTGCTCACCCATTCATATAGAGGTAATAATGGGTATTTTTAAAAATTGTCACGTTCACTCACAAGCACTTGTGTAGCATATTAAAACCTCTCATATGCTACATAATCTATAAAGAAAATAATGATACGTTTCTTTAGGATGTAGGATAACAGATTTACAAAACGAATCATCAGTTTCTTTTACAAAAGAAAAACAAATTGGTTTAAGAATGTCGACCACGTACGGTACATTGGAGCGTTGTTTTAGTAATAAAAATTAAAGTTGATGCACAGTGAAAACTAGTAAAAAATTCAGGTTCTTGTTCCAACTAGGATAACAATTATTTAAACGTAAATTAATTTTAAAATTCACACGTCTAAACGTGCAATTAAACGAGGAAAATAACGGTGTGATTGGATTTTCCACGGGTCTCTTAGTTTCTCAGTAAACAACCTTCAAAATCTGGTATACATAATTACTGCACCGACAGTAAACGTGGTTTTAATTCCAGATTTATGACTAATAAAACTTAAGGCACTGTCCGTGATTTGGATACATATATGTGTTGCGGGAATTGCCGAACAATTTGGTGAAGGCACTGTGACGCCCTTCGGAAATACATATAGTCCCTAAACGAAAATTTATCTTAACAGGTTACCTCAAAAACAAACAGTTGAAACAACTTCCATAAAATCCTGATTTTACAAAGCAAAACGATCATCCACTCTCCAACAGTTTATGCCCGTCTATCAGCAGTTGTATTACATCTCGTATAGTGTGCAGTGCTACTGTTATATAGCGTACGAGTTTCAATACTACTGCACGTATATGAGTTGATGGGTGGAGCTGCGTATGAGTTTTATATGAGTGAATACTTGTAGTTGTATATGGGGTGAGTTTTAAGTCAGGTACCCCCATGTGGTTGTTACATTTCAAAAAGATTTGATTTTTGAATATGTAACTAAATTAATACTAACCATATTACATTTGGAACGTTTCATTTTTATTTACGATTACTTGGGTTCAAATATCTAAGAGTTCAACATTCAATTTTTAAATAGGAACGTGGTCATGTACAGTAAAACCTCCTTAATCCGGCATTCTATAGTCCGGAATTGTCTGTAATCCGGCATCAACGGCAATAGACACAAATTACAGAATTGCCTTCACAATGAACATTGTAAAGTGAGCAACTCAACAGCTAGTAAAAAAATTAGCTGCAAGAAGCAAATAGATATTAGATATTTTTTCCAGCCATCTGCCAGTACTGTTGCTAAAAACCACAAACACTATAGTACAGTACTGTACTGTATTTCATACTGTATTCAAATTTATTTCATCATGTACTGTACTTAAAAATACATTTTAATATTTCTCCTGTACTTATATATTGATTTAGATTGTTTAAATAACTCATATTTAAATAATATATACAAACAGTAAAATTTTTTTGTGCATATTATGTTATTTTTTATACACCTCCTGTATTTTTATAAATAACCTCCACAGTCCGGAAGTTTCTTTAATCCGGAAAGCTTCAAGTCCCAAACGTGCCTGATTAAAGAGGTTCTACTGTAATATGCCAATTAACACCGCCATTTCAAGGTAAAAGTTATATCCCCATCAGAATATAAAAACGGTAGCGTTCTTTAGTTATTAATTAAAAAAAAGAATTATTTAATGGTTAAATTTCTATTTATTTTCTAACTAAAAACTGATTTGTTATGGATAAAACAAAAAAGACCCAACAAACACAAATATGATTTTGTTTTAGCCATCACAAAGCAGCTTTAGTTAGGAAAATACATGACGATGACCAGTTAAACAAAATAACTAAAATAAAAATACTAAAAATAATTTAAAAAATAAAATAATTAAAAACCAATGAACAACACATCCCTCTTAAATAGTTCAATATTCACTCTCATTTTCTGTTTGAAATGCCTGTGTTAAATGGCATATCACATGACCACGTTCGTATATAAAATTTTGAATTGACTCCTAGATCTTGGACCACAAGCGATCCTTTATAACATTGAAATACACTAAATTTAATGTAGTTTGGGCAAATATTAATTTAGTGGCATATTCCAAAAGCCAATCTTTTACAAGATGTGGAAACAAGTTGGGGGAAAAACTGACTTATATTGACTTTGTAGAGTCGGTACAGTATCTGTACGTATAAGGGTAAATATACAGCACTTCTTTGTATTTTCCGAACACGTCTTAAACGAACGGGAGTAGTTGAGTGCTCTAGCCATTGGCCATAGTCTTGGCATGAGTGTCAAGTCCTACCATCTATATTTGTCCCTTTTTATGCAACTTTTATGTCTACATTCTGTCTATTTATATCTATATTTACAATGTCATAAAAACTCGTGTCTATTCTCACTTTTAAATAAAAATACAAATTTTGGATATATTCACAAAAATAAGAGCAACTTGTTATTTATTTACAGTGTTTGATTGTAGTTGACAGATGCAAATAGAAAATCGGTCCAATCTCAACCCCAAAGCTAAACACTTACCCAACTCAGAGAACTTGTAGTTTCATGTCAACTCAGTAGATGTCAGATCAGTGGATGTCAGATCAGTAAATCCAATGATAAGTTTACTTGTAATGTTAAAATGTCAACCTCCGTAATATTAGTTCTCGCCTTAGGCAGTACTGATGATATTTTCTTGAAATTGTGCTCTCTCTCTCTCTCTCTCTCTCTCTCTCTCTCTCTCTCTCTCTCTCTCTCTCTCTCTCTCTCTCTCTCTCTCTCTCTCTCTCTCTCTCTCTCTCGCTCGCTTGCTCGCTCGCACTGAAGACGTTATCTCCTTCACACTAACGTCAAACTTCGAATTATTTCTCTGTCACACTGAGGCGAGGTAAAAACAACGTGTAACACTTTACCGGTGAATCTGAAAAGTAACTTTAAAGAGAAACAAATCAAACTGAATATTTGTCATAAGTAGTAAAAAATTTTAAGTGAAAGATCGACTTTTTTACCAGGTGAACTTGGGGATAGGGGAACTTTCTAACACTTAACCTGGGGACCAACGACTTTACATGACTTCTCAGGGGAGAGGCGGGGAAAAACTATATGTGGTCACATTGGTAATCAAACCCGTACCTACTGAGTAGAAATCTATCGCCTTAGACCCTTAGTTACGACCACTTCTAAAAAGGAGTGACCACGTATTAGGATTTGTATTCAGTGTAACACATTTATCTACTCTTTGGACAGTGAACAATGCTATTTAAGTTTTTTACATGAATATTACCACAAAAAGTATATATTATTATTAACGTTTCACGGGATAATGTCTTATCTAGTTGATCATAAACGGTGTTTGGATGGTGGTCTCCCCCCCACGAGCCATACACCACTACCCCTCTAGGGAAGACAACTTGCTCATCTGCTCATCCTACGTAGACGCCTCATACATGATCGCCTTCGGTTACCCGATCGTCCTCATCATCGTCTGCACCGTCTACGCCGTGCTCACCCGTAACATCCCCGAGGCATTCAATGAGTCTAAGCATATAGGTGAGTGAAACAGTAGGAACAGCTATCTTGTCAGACTCTTTAACATAGTACACAATTTTGTACGAAGTTATTGTTTACTGATTAATCTTGCTTTGTTTTACAGATAACAAAACTAACGGATAACTGTTACACATAACAATAGTTCGTGGTTTGTAATTTTATCACATTAGTTTCATTAGCTTGTTATTGTTTTTTATACCATCATTATTGTGTTTATTTGTTTCTAACTTATTGTTCTTTTTTTCAACCGAGCTGTCTTTTTTTTAATTATAATCACTTAAGTTAATTAACATTTAATAGATACCCATAAGCTGGGTAAGAAAATGAATGCAAGTAATTATTGTAAATACTGTAAAATAAACACAAGGTGAACGAGCCTTGATTTAACACCTCTGTGTAAACCCAGTAATTAACGGTGTCTTTAATTAATCTCAGAAAGCCCTGCGCCATTCTTGTACAATATAAGAAGTCCTAGTTACAAGTTCAATACTCAGGGAAGTATTCTCAGAAATATCTCTAAAAGAAATAAAACTTGGTAGAAATGCGATTGGTAAGCACTGGATATCACAGTCTGACCCCTTTGTTACATGTTTTACGATGAACACCACTACATGTGTAATCTAGCTTGCCTTCGTGCCATTATATTTTGGCACGGGAAACAACATGGCGCTGCGTATTTCATCAACATCTATCCTTGTTGTTACAGGTTTTACAATGTACACCACATATGTAATCTGGCTTGCCTTCGTGCCATTGTATTTAGGCAAAGGAAACAACATGGCGTTCATCAACATCTATCCTTGTTGTTACAGGTTTTACAATGTACACCACATGTGTGATCTGGCTTGCCTTCGTGCCATTGTATTTCGGCACAGGAAACAACATAACGCTGCATATCACATGAAAGTATATTCTTGTTGTTACAGGTTTTACAATGTACACCACATGTGTGATCTGGCTTGCCTTCGTGCCATTGTATTTCGGCACAGGAAACATCATAACGCTGCATATCACATGAAAGTCTATTCTTGTTGTTACAGGTTTTACAATGTACACCACATATGTAATCTGGCTTGCCTTCGTGCCACTGTATTTCGGCACAGGAAACAACATAACGCTGCATATCACATGAAAGTCTATTCTTGTTGTTACAGGTTTTACAATGTACACCACATGTGTGATCTGGCTTGCCTTCGTGCCATTGTATTTCGGCACGGGAAACAACATAACGCTGCGTATCACATGAAAGTCTATTCTTGTTGTTACAGGTTTTACAATGTACACCACATGTGTGATCTGGCTTGCCTTCGTGCCATTGTATTTCGGCACGGGAAACAACATAACGCTGCGTATCACATGAAAGTCTATTCTTGTTGTTACAGGTTTTACAATGTACACCACATGTCTAATCTGAATTGCCTTCGTACCCCGGATTTCGTACCCCCAGATTTTATTTCGGCACGGAAAACAACATGGTGCTGCGTATTTCATCAACGTCTATCCTTGTTGTTATAGGTTTACAATGTACACAACTTGTGTAATCTGGCTTGCCTTCGTGCCATTGTATTTCGGCACGGGAAACAACATAACGCTGCGTAACACATGAAAGTCTATTCTTGTTGTTACAGGTTTTACAATGTACACCACATGTGTGATCTGGCTTGCCTTCATGCCATTGTATTTCGGCACAGGAAACAACATAACGCTGCATATCACATGAAAGTATATTCTTGTTGTTACAGGTTTTACAATGTACACCACATGTGTAACCTGGCTTGCCTTTGTGCCATTGTATTTCGGCACGGAAAACAACATGGCGCTGCGTATCACATGAAAGTCTATTCTTGTTGTTACAGGTTTTACAATGTACACCACATGTGTGATCTGGCTTGCCTTCATGCCATTGTATTTCGGCACGGGAAACAACATAACGCTGCGTATCACATGAAAGTCTATTCTTGTTGCTACAGGTTTTACAATGTACACCACATGTGTGATCTTGCTTGCCTTCGTGCCATTGTATTTCGGCACGGGAAACAACATAACGCTGCGTATCACATGAAAGTCTATTCTTGTTGTTACAGGTTTTACAATGTACACCACATGTCTAATCTGAATTGCCTTCGTACCCCGGATTTCGTACCCCCAGATTTTATTTCGGCACGGAAAACAACATGGCGCTGCGTATTTCATCAACGTCTATCCTTGTTGTTATAGGTTTACAATGTACACAACTTGTGTAATCTGGCTTGCCTTCGTGCCATTGTATTTCGGCACGGGAAACAACATAACGCTGCGTAACACATGAAAGTCTATTCTTGTTGTTACAGGTTTTACAATGTACACCACATGTGTAATCTGGCTTTCCTTTGTGCCATTGTATTTCGGCACGGGAAACAACATAACGCTGCGTAACACATGAAAGTCTATTCTTGTTGTTACAGGTTTTACAATGTACACCACATGTGTGATCTGGCTTGCCTTCATGCCATTGTATTTCGGCACAGGAAACAACATAACGCTGCATATCACATGAAAGTATATTCTTGTTGTTACAGGTTTTACAATGTACACCACATGTGTAACCTGGC
Source organism: Stictocephala bisonia (assembly GCA_035578905.1). Lineage (NCBI taxonomy): Eukaryota > Metazoa > Arthropoda > Insecta > Hemiptera > Membracidae > Stictocephala > Stictocephala bisonia. Next base: position 323,574 of record JAQJVL010000533.1, on the reverse strand, counting down.
TTGCCTTTGTGCCATTGTATTTCGGCACGGAAAACAACATGGCGCTGCGTATCACATGAAAGTCTATTCTTGTTGTTACAGGTTTTACAATGTACACCACATGTGTGATCTGGCTTGCCTTCATGCCATTGTATTTCGGCACGGGATTAACATAACGCTGCGTAACACATGAAAGTCTATTCTTGTTGTTACAGGTTTTACAATGTACACCACATGTGTAATCTGGCTTGCTTACGTGCCATTGTATTTCGGGATGGGAAGCAACATGGCGCTGCGTATTTCATCAACATCTATCCTTGTTGTTACAGGTTTTACAATGTACACCACATGTGTAATCTGGCTTGCTTACGTGACATTGTATTTCGGGATGGGAAGCAACATGGCGCTGCGTATTTCATCAACGTCTATCATTGTTGTTACAGGTTTACAATGTACACCAATTGTGAGATCTGGCTTGCCTTCGTGCCAGGGTATTTTAGCACGGGAAACAACAACGCTGCGTATCACATGAAAGTCTATTCTTGTTGTTACAGGTTTTACAATGTACTCCACATGTGTAATTTGGCTTGCCTTCGTGCCATTGTATTTCGGCACGGGAAACAACATGGCGCTGCGTATCACATGAAAGTATATTCTTGTTGTTACAGGTTTTACAATGTACACTACATGTGTAATATGGCTTGCCTTCGTGCCATTGTATTTCGGCACGGGAAACAACATGGCGCTGCATATCACATGAAAGTATATTCTTGTTGTTACAGGTTTTACAATGTACACCACATGTGTGATCTGGCTTGCCTTCGTGCCATTGTATTTCGGCACGGGAAACAACATAACGCTGCGTATCACATGAAAGTATATTCTTGTTGTTACAGGTTTTACAATGTACACCACATGTGTGATCTGGCTTGCCTTCGTGCCACTGTATTTCGGCACAGGAAACAACATAACGCTGCGTATCACATGAAAGTATATTCTTGTTGTTACAGGTTTTACAATGTACACCACATGTGTGATCTGGCTTGCCTTCGTGCCATTGTATTTCGGCACGGGAAACAACATGGCGCTGCGTATCACATCAATGTCCGTTACCATTAGTCTTTCTGCCAGTGTCACAGTCGCCTGTCTTTTTTCACCTAAGGTAAGTTTAACTGCACGAATATTAATTTTATATCAACACAATCCAGTCCTATTAAAATAGAGACCATGATTAGTCTCGTTATATTAAACAATAATAGCTATTAATACATAATATACAAAATACAGAGTATAGCAACTAGACAATTTAACACTTTGTGTTTAAAAATTTTCTACTTTTATGTTTACTGCCAACATTAAAAACCCGTATTGCTTTAAGATTTCTTAAAAACTTCTACTCTATGTTGCCTATTTACAATCTCAGTTTTGTGTCTTGTATAGTTATGTGAAACAAATTGTGGGTATTTACAGGTTTTTAATTTAGTCATTAATAAGGATTGTTGTATTGTAAGGACACAATATGTAACAACATATTGTGTCATTAATAAACTGTTAAAATTTTAAGATTCTTAAAATTATCTCGTACAGATTTGTTATGTTGTAGACGAAGTATAATTCTTATTACATTTTATTGTAAAAGAAAAATTCCCCCACTGTTGTCCCTCCATAGAGCTACCATATGATATCTGTGAATGTGTGTGTGGGAAGTAGAATTATCTCAGAGTTGATGTACTACATATACAATCAATTCTTCTTAGTGCGTTTAATCCTGAGTTAATATTTTAAAGATTTTTATCAACATGTGTGTCCAAACTAAGATTTTCGTCCATGTACCAGCATAAACATTTATTTTCCACTTGTATTGTTGTTATTAAATTAAACATTATTTTTAACCTTAAGTAGTTCCCAATAAACTAGATTTTTTGTAAATTTTTGGTTGGTAGAATTGTTGAAGGGGCTGGAATTATTCAAGAAAAAAACGAGTTTGCTACTGTGCGTCAGTCACTTTCCAATAATTTTTCCTTTGCAATAAAAAGAAAGGACGAAATTTTGAGCCTAGTTTATAATGTAAAAATACATTTAATTTATAGTCTAGTGACTTTTTAATTTTACTATTTTTAGGTGTACAACCTGCTTTGCATCACAAATAAATTTTACAAGGATTCTAGTTTTAATTAAAATTAACTTCTAATTTAATAACAATGAAAATCACATACAACTTTTTCCCCGTTGCCTATTAGGAGCATTTTCGTTACAATAATGTCACAAATCACTTTATTGTAGCGTTTTGAATGAAAGTAATCAGAATAGATCGCTGATGTATTGTTGAGGTTGACTCTCGCGGCACGACACCATGGCTATACGCATTCACAGGTAAATGATTAAATAAAAAAATACTGAAATCTCGGTTGTTTGTTATTCAATTTCATACATTACACTTTTGCATTGCAAATAATATTTGTAATAACAAATTATTCTTGTATTTTCTTTGTATTCCTAACCTTTTAAAATTTATTAAGCACCTAAAGTTTCAAAGTGCTGCCAGTTCGAAAATATTTTTGATTTTTTTATTTCAGTAAAAAAATGGCTTTATTAATATGTATACGAAATTTGAACTCTATAGATTAAATAGTTTTAAAAATAAACAATAATTTGTAAAACTACAAAATGGTGGCTGTACGGGTACCGGAAGTGATTGGGAATTTTTAAATAGGATATTATGTCCTGTTTTTGACCCACAGTCAATACCTAAAAATATCATAAAAGATTTCAGTGTATATGTATACAGGGTGTTCAGTAAAACACTGTAAGAAATCAACATAAAACTTTGCATCTCAGAAAAACCAAGTCAGTACAAACTTCGAAAACCGAACATTAACTATGAATGCGAAAGTACAAACAAACTTTCATAAAAAAAGTTACATACAATTTGCACATATACATAAATATGCTTCGATGTTTACATGCCATGCCTTATTTAACTACCTACATCAATAACCCTTCAAGGGACGGTAACTGCCCTTCAGGGATTAACCGACCAATTTGTATGTCCACACACGTTTGATTGGTTTGTTTGGACAATGGACATTTGTCTGTCTGTTTTTACAGTAGCTTAGAGACACGTTTCAATGTGGCATAATTTATACAGATTAAACTATGTACTGTTTTTAATTGTTATTGTGATACTAAAGTTATTTACAATTAAAGTTTGGGGATGAAAGATATCAACAAAATAATTATACAATATAGATTAGGATTGTTTGTCTGATACCACTCATGTAGAGTCGGCATAAGTACTAAAATTATATCACATATTACTGTGTATGTTGTTCTTTAGCATTATGATAATATGTTTTTCAAAATAAGTTTACGGAAATAAAAAGTAGTACATTTTAGTGCACATTTAAATACAGTACCTAATTTTCATTTCATGATGAATATCTTTTAGAAAATACTTTCAGTATTTATTTATTTATTCTTAAGACGCCGATCGGCAATATATGGGTGTATATGGATTTCGAATGAGTGTGATGATTGTAGATGAACGAGTGTAGTCATTGTTACTATCTGAGTTAGACTGAGCTCAGAAAGGACTATTTATCTATAGCCCAACAACCAGGGAAAATATGGGACATACAGCTTTACGTGGGATCCGAACCACGTAATAATTTTCATAAATAGTTTATATTCAAATTATTTTGTTTATCTATACTAAATTTACCAGTAAATTTCATTCTATATTTATATGGATGTTTTTAAATGCTGTCGTAGCTATACATAATTCTGATCCGGCCAGAGCGGAACGTCAGACAGAGTATGATGCCCAGCTCTCGACGCCGAGGGAATGGTACGAGTGCTAGTGCTGTGATGGGGGCTGCAAGGGTCGCACAGGCACATGACTCCGTCCTGCGACCTCCTACAGCCTCAACGGGAGCTACAAGTACGAACTGTTTCAGTATAAATAGAAATTGAAACTAGCAGTTAGCACATATTTTGGTATCATTCTAGAAAATCTCTATTCCGTAGTGTCTTATGGAATAGAGCTTTGGGGAAGCTCTCCTCATGCATTTAGAGCTTTTATTGAAAAAAAGAGCAGTAAGAATTATAAGTAATTTAGGGTCGTCACAGTCATGTAGAGGGACTTTCTGGTCCCTTCAGATTTTTACAATTCCAGCCTTATTCATTTTTAGAGCGATTATTAAAGTCGATATCAACAAGTGTACTTTCCCAACTGTCGGGGCTCATCATATATATCCTACCAAGATGATAGGGAACTCTGCACACCAAGACATCGTCGCAAAAGAGAGAGAGAGGGCAGTTTAGCAGGTATCAAATATTTTAATAGCTTGCCTGCAAATATAAAAGATATTTGCAATAACATTCTTTGAAAAAGTGCTAGAAAACATTTCTTAAAGAAAAATAAATATATATATAGGATAGAAGATTTTGTTTAGCACGTACTGATTTCAATGTAATGGCAATTCATTATTTATTAATGATCTTTTGTTGCTACCCTTTTATGGAGAAATATTTGCCTTTGCAGACGACATCGCTTTTGTGTATTCTGCGATAAGTTGGAGGGAGATAAGGGATGCCATAGATAATGACTTATTACTATTAAAATCTTGGTGTATTAGAAATTCAATGATACTTAATGCCTCCAAAACTAAAATATTAAATTTCGATTTAAATGGATATTATTTTCAAGATCAATTTAAATACCATGACTGTAATAATGCACTTAGTTGTAACTGTGAAGTAATTGAGCAAGTGAATGAATTTAAATATTTGGGAGTTTTCATTGATAGTAGGGTTACTTGGAAAGCCCAAATAAATGCTTTACATCCATATGTAAAGCATTTATTTGGGCTTTCCAAGTAACCCTACTATCAATGAAAACTCCCAAATATTTAAATTCATTCACTTGCTCAATTACTTCACAGTTACAACTAAGTGCATTATTACAGTCATGGTATTTAAATTGATCTTGAAAATAATATCCATTTAAATCGAAATTTAATATTTTAGTCCATACTTACGAAGGTCAATCAGATCATTTTACTTTTTAAGAAATTTATGTGATACTAACTTACTAAGAACATTATATTTTGCTTTGGTACATTCGCGACTTGAATATGGGATTGAATTTTGGGGTGCGGCATACAATAACTTGTTAAATAAATTGATTATAACCCAAAAATATTTCGTACGTATTATTTGCTTTAAAAATCAGAGAGATCATACAGAACAGTTATTCAAACAATTAAACATCTTAACGGTGAAAAATCTTTTTATCTTTAAGGTACTTAGGGCCTTTTACAAGAGGAGTGGCAACCAGGGAACAGAAAATTTATTCTATCAAACAAGAAATACAGTAAATCACTTCTTCATAAAGCCAAAAATAAATACATCATTTTTTTCAAAAACATTTCTCTATTTAGGCCCGAAATTTTTTAACCTTTTGCCTGTTGACATTAAAAGAGCTAATAGTATTTTTTCATTTTCCAAACAGCTTAAAAAATAGTTGACTAATGTAAATAGTGTTGAATTTTTATTTTCCATATTAAGTTAATTTTATGTATAGTTTAGACCTTCTTTTATTTTTGTTTCACGCCACAGCAGCCAACTTTTTCAGTAGTCATCAAAGAAGACTGGACAATGTATTATCTTTAATTTATAGTTATTTATAATATTTTTTTTATCAATATAGCCACCAATTACTGGATTATACTGGATTATAAGGTGGTTATTATTCCTAATTAATGTATGTAAACATATTGTATACTTTTGGGAATAAACACATTATTATTATTATTATTAAAATTTTACTAGATATTTCTTACTTTTGCAAATATTTATGAAAATATTATTATTTAATTTTAGATTTAGTAAATAATTTAAGCTAAGATTTTTTAGATATACATTTTGTTTATAACAATTGTATCAATTCAATCAAGTGAAACTTGATAATAATTATAACATCTTTTTAACTGTATATTTATTGTGTATTAATATCCATGATATTTATTAATTGTGAGGATTAAAAGAAGGTTTCGCCAGTGAACATTACGTTTCACCTCATTTTGTAGCTTCAGGTAATAAGTACTGATGGATATTGTAGAAATGGAAACTAATAATATAAAACTACAGGTCGTTAAAATTAATTATGAAGACCTAACCTTAAAACAAGTTTTAGACATGTCAAATTTGATAAAAAGTTCGATATAATTCATGTTAAAATTTGTGACTTTTTCTATATCTCAGAAAGACATAATTGATATCGCTTTCAAATGTCGTGTATTTGGGTATTGGATATATATGTTCATTTTAAGTTCCCCCATATAATTTACTTTAACAAGAATAAGTGTGTTTAGTTGTAGGCTAAGCTTTTAAGTCACTATTGTACGATATTATTCAGCATAAGTAAACATCACACAACACAAATTTATTACAACACAAGTACAAAATGCACGATATTATTCAATAATGATTGAAAATGTAGTAAGATATTAGCAATTTTTAGTTAATACTCTTTCAATAACAAAACATTCAACAAAATTAAATACATTTATACAAAAACCCTTATTCAGAAACTCCTTTCAAACTTACAATAAACGCACTAGTAATGTTACATTACTCATTAAACATAACAATATATAAAATCAAATCTTTCATAGTAAAAGAAAACTTGTTTGAAATCAGACTACAATGCTAATTTCCTCCATCATTTGTTATTGTCAACATTGACGGATTAACAGAATTTTAGTGACTTGACGTAATAGATATTCAAATGTTTTTATAACTGCGTGATCGGTTGATTATAAATAACAAAAAATATACTAGTACGGCTTTAATATTTGACCATGAATGGAATACTAGTTTGTAGTATTTACAGGTGGATATTAGTTAGTTACAGTGAAAATATTTTTTTTTTAGTTTGAATTTTAAAAGGACGTTTTAAAGGATTTGAATTGTTGCAGCGATGACCAGAACGGAAGACAGTAGCAAGGAGGTGGTACGAGTCAGTCGATCCACCCAGACCCTCAGCCAGGGGGCTGAACCCCCCCTAAGTAGTAACCCCAACCCCCTCTAGCAGCCAAGCCCCGTGTCGAAGTGTGTCGGCACGACCAGTCGTAGACGTCACAACAACAAAAGGCAGCCCATATTTGTATGAACTTACATGTCCGTTCCTCAGCAAGATACTACATGTTGGCATGTTGGAAGTCTATGTGATAAATGTTGTATAATATAACATATCGAGCCCACATGTTTTATATAATTTTTAATTAAAAATACAAGTTTTATAGTTTTACGAATCCCGCAGAATGTATAATGAAACATATCCATGTATTAACTTTATTGAAAATTATTCTCAATATAAATATTTTAAAAATAGTTCACGACCAGACAGAGACGTTCCTAATTACGATAGAACAAAATATCATATCAACTGCATTTGTAGGGAAGTAAAATATAAAAATAAAAGATTTATTATGGCCACTCTTTAACCTTTTTGTAATAGTTCTAAATAACGGCCACATTTAAAATAACTAAGGGTGAAAACATATCAGGTTAAAATAATTTAAGTTATAAGATATTTGTACCAATGATACTTTCGTTAATTTAATTTTGTTCAAACGAACTATTTTTCCTCCCCTAGTATATTGATGTTTATTTAAAAAATATAAAATGCAGAGTAGACGTGTCTTTCATTGTCCCGCATTCTTCAGCATTTCATCAGCATCTCGTATAGCTATAATTTACAATATTTAGTGATTAAGAATTAAAACATACACCTTTACTTAAGTTTGCTGATCATGAAACATATATTGAAGTATAAAGTAAAAAAATGCTCTTTCCCACAAGTCGTTCAATTTGCATAATTGGCAACTATAAAATGAAACAGTCAGAAATTAAAAAATACCTGATAGTCGCTATACTCTCAATAATGCAGGAGAGAAAGAGTAAAATACAGTTGGAAGCTGACATTTTAACTCACAGCACCAATATATTTTGACCCCTTCTGAAAAACTTTCCAACGATTAATCCCCAAACCAATTTAAAGTAACATGAATGAAACCAAGCTTACGAACACTTGCTAATTTTACAACCTCCTTGTTTGTCCTATCCGTTTATTCTTTTTGGAATCAATAAATAAAGCCAAAATAATAACATTTAACCTTACTTGAAAGGGATATAGTTAGTCAGAAAGATGCCACCACTTATATGTTTACGATGCTCATCCTACTTACAAAAGTGTGTTTTCTTTAACAATACTACTGTAGGATTCTAGCAAACTAATTTACAACTCACTGAGGGATCTGTCACAGATAATCTTACAGTCCATGAAGATAGTTTTAGAATCTAGAAGCAGAAAAAAGACTCTTGAAAGATAGACAGCTATTCACCAACTGAATTAATTATGCTTCGAGGAGTAAAAATCAACCAATATAATAATGCTCATAACTACTACTCTTTCAAACTTCTCGCTACCACTATCAGCTGATCCTTGACTTAATATTGGTTCTCATTATTACGTAAGATTTATTCTTAAGAATGTTTACTTATTATTTATTATAAAAATAAGATAAGACTTTAACTTGAATTTCAATGCATAACTTTCTCTTGGGCCAGTTCATTTAATTTCATGACGAAAATCCTTCGACAACCTAGAAGGGAAGAGATATAGTTTATTCATTCCTTTTAGGTCTTCCATGTTTCTCCCACTATGAAACTTTAATAATAATGTCTGTGTAAAATTATCTTCCCTATCATGAGGAATTTTTCTGATTTCCCTGTCTTCTGGCTTCCAGAACCCAAAACTTTGCAACCTGTCGGTTAGAATAAATCGGTCCAATAGCAATTGAAATAATTGCAGATAGTTGCCATTTACGTTAGTAATCTGGCTTATTGTGATAAAGATCATATTGTTAAGTATTGTAAATATAGTATGACGTTAAGGTAATTGCATAATTGCACTTACTCCAGAGTCAAGAATATAGGACTAAAAACAGTTTGAAACGAGGAATCCATATAAAAAACAAAGCAAATTAAAATCACAAAACGTGAAGCTTGTTAATTGTATTTCCCAAAGGTTATATATATGACTTAATCTCACTAATTGTTGTATATATAAATCCTGAACATCATATTTTACATAATATGCAACAATGATAATGAAAAAAAATAATAATAATTTCAAAACAGAAATTTAAAGGGAAACCATGATTAAAATCGCTGATTTTGGAATAGTATTATGGTTATACAGGGTGGAAAAAACTATGAAAAAGCATTTACAACAATGTTATTTTTCCATAGATCATTTGATAATTGAATTTTATGACTAATTGTGTTCCATAAAGTATCATTTTTGATCAGAATTAATTACTTGAAACTGTTAAATAACTGAGAAATAATATTGTACAAATTAGTTACTATGAAATTCAAATGACCACTACTCTGTAAATAATAAACCTTTCGAAGTCCGGTTTGCGGCAATGAATTTTTCTTAAATAGACCTTTCATTTCATACCAAACCTCGACCTATTATTAGAACGAACATTTTCATTCACTCCTCGTGGACAGTTCCCCAGAAAAGATGAAATGTCGCTCATGGCGTCAACAAGTATGTTCTTTGTAATCATGATCACATACAAGATTTTACTTTTACAAGTGAGGTCATACAAAGGTTGTGAAAGTGTTTCCATATATTTTATGTACCCTGTACTCTATCTAAGAACATACAGTTCAGAATCGTAAAGGAAGGGAAATTCAAATAAAGCTACTGTAAACAATACAAATGATTGGACAAATAACATTTCAACTCTCGGTTGAGCTATTAAAACATCTGTAAATCAGGATTAATGAATGTCAGAGGTCATGCAGGCTATAGTTTTAACGACATATAAACAAATAAATGACGATAGGGAAAATAGTTGCTCTTGCCCCATTTTAAAGTAAAATAAATATAGTTAAATAATTGTTTTGACAAAATAAACGCTACTTAATTTATTTAAACAATGTTTCTCAATGTATAGTAAATGACGTAAAAATAATACTCTTAAAATGTCATGGAAAAGTGTTACGATGAGGTTAAGATGGAACCTAGTCATCACGGCCATTCTTAATAAAGTCATTATTATTGATGACGTTGTGGGTAGCAGTTTTTGATTACAGCTACAGTATTATTTATAAAGAAACTAATAATAATAATACATGTATTACTAATATTATACAAGCCAATTAAGCCTTTCTATTTAGTACAAAATCACTTATTCAAATTTATGCATGGGAAGGAAATGAATATAAATCAATTATAGGAAAAATTAGACAGTTACTGTTTTTATACAATTTACATATGTAGAACTGAAAATCTTTTTTATTTACGCCGTTCTGTATATCCAAGTTTAGCAAACTTTCGAAACATTAAATAACTAAATATACCGACTTACAGTTGGCTATTTTCCACATTATTTCATGCAAAGTACCCCTGGCTCAAGGTCTCATTAGATCTAGGCCAAGTTAGTGGTAGTGGTTTTATAGAGCTCTTAAGTGTAGCTATAATACTATGTCTACCTAACTAGGTCTCGTATAAATCATTAAGAATAAGTGCGGAAAGAATATTATTGATAACTATCTACTCCTTTTGTCAAGATCTACAATCAATAACATATCAGATTTTTTTAGGTTATTTTGCGCCCATAATTGTTTATAAAATTAGAATTTGCAACAAGATAATGTAATAAAACGATCTGAGAAAGAAACAAAATGGTTTTAACCTATTGTTCACTGCACTTCTGATAGTAGGTCGATAAACTAGTCCATTTTTTTTCATAAAGATTTGCCCTTAATTGGAAGCATAACTACACACCAATATTTGAGACCAAGGGAGAAGCACTTTTTCATTTGAAACATTTTGATTAGCAAACATTATACTGTTCTAAAGACCCAGTTCGTCACTAAGTGGCCAGCAAACACAATCCGTGCTGTACTCCACGGTAACAGGGAAATATTTAACGTGGTCTACTGAAGGGCTGTTAGCGGGGTCATTCCAAATATTCCTAGGAACCGAAATAGTGCCCGTTGTTTATCTTTCACTGATTGAGACTAAATATTACCATGTATTTTTAATTATTATTTACGATGTTCTCTCAGATTATATACAGTGAAAAGTTGTAGAAACATTCTCCATCACCTAAGTGACTAATTATCAGTAAAATAAGCGATCATGTGGTTATTAACTAAAATCGATTTATAATACGGAATGTATATAACAGTTATTGCATATAATAGATAAAGTAAAAACTACTACTACTACTAAAAACTAAGGAAAAGAAAAATATATTTTCATGTACCGTTTAAAAAACGTAATAAGTAACTGCAAAACTATCATTTCAATTTTTTTTTTTATTTTAGAGGCCTTTAATTTCATATGCACCTGCCATAAGTACATGTTACACAATTTTAACTAACCTCATTTTCATTATAAAAAAATGCTTTACCGTCAGCTACTTTAAAACAAACAGATATGTACAGTAACAAAATATTTTATAGAAAATGTTTATTTTTCAACAACCTTTAATTTGATAGTTTACTATTTGAAATTTTTTACTCAGATCAGTATTGTTGTTTACTTACCGTATGTTTGACGAATTTTCTAAGTTTAAAAATGGAAAGGTAAAGAATATTCATGTTACTTTATGAAAGGTCATGTCATTATTAGCATTGGGTGAAAAAATGATTTCCCTTCCATGAGTTAGAAAAACGTAAACTCAAAAAAACCCACAATTATTTACATGTCGGGTCACCCTACCCTTAGGTATAAGAATATTTTAATACTTTCTATATCAAAACGATGAGGTACTAAATATCTTAAAAATGAAATATTATAATATATGTTGGTGTTTGAAAATTTTTCAAAACGACGTCCCTCCCCACAAATGCCATTTTAGAGCAAATAACAGTATAGAAAATTATTTAATTTACTACACAGTTTGCACCTGGAGGATAAAATGAAATGAAAAATGACTTTATTGTACACACAATTGTCGTCTCACGGAGAATCATATAGCTGAAATGCTTCAGTAGATAGCTATGATATTGAAAAATCCTAATTAAAAAAATGTGGAAATTCAAAGAATACATCTCTATGGGCCCACCAACCCAACCCAGCCTACTAACACAACTACTTTTAGAGTGAACTACTCTTTGAACATCTTCTTGGGACAAAGGATGGCTTTATTTTCTGATTGGTTTATATAGAAATAGAAAACTTCACGGGGCAACCCCATCACTCGTGTAATTTTTTAATTTTGTTATCACTTTGGGTGGCTTAAGTTGTTAAAAATAACCACTTATGTCAAGTGCATCGTTCTCTCTCTCTCTCTCTCTCTCTCTCTCTCTCTCTCTCTCTCTCTCTCTCTCTCTCTCTCTCTCTCTCTCTCTCTCTCTCTCTCTCTCTCTCTCTCTCTCTCTCTCTCTCTCTCTCTCTCTCTCTCTCTCTCTCTCTCTCTCTCTCTCTCTCTCTCTCTCTCTCTCTCTCTCTCTCTCTCTCTCTCTCTCTCTCTCTCTCTCTCTCTCTCTCTCTCTCTCTCTCTCTCTCTCTCTCTCTCTCTCTCTCTCTCTCTCTCTCTCTCTCTCTCTCTCTCTCTCTCTCTCTCTCTCTCTCTCTCTCTCTCTCTCTCTCTCTCTCTCTCTCTCTCTCTCTCTCTCTCTCTCTCTCTCTCTCTCTCTCTCTCTCTCTCTCTCTCTCTCTCTCTCTCTCTCTCTCTCTCTCTCTCTCTCTCTCTCTCTCTCTCTCTCTCTCTCTCTCTCTCTCTCTCTCTCTCTCTCTCTCTCTCTCTCTCTCTCTCTCTCTCTCTCTCTCTCTCTCTCTCTCTCTCTCTCTCTCTCTCTCTCTCTCTCCCTCTCTCTCTCTCTCTCTCTCCCCCTCTCTCTCCCCTCTCTCCCCCCTCTCTCTCCCCCTCCCCCTCTCTCTCTCCCTCTCTCTCTCTCTCTCTCTCTCTCTCTCCCTCTCTCCCTCTCTCTCTCCCCCTCCCTCCTCTCTCCCTCTCTCTCCCTCTCTATCTCTCTCTCTATCTCTCTAATTCGTATGGTGATCGGTAACAAAAGCTCTGGTTGGCCAGTATTGGGATATTTATTTTCTATCTCAATTTAGTCTGAACTATATAAAAGCAATTTCTTTTATGTTTCTTCTTTACCAACTTCATTTATTTGTAAATTAAACTTAATTTTTACCAAAGTACTTTATGTTCAGTATTTAAAATATGTTCACTTAATTCAGAATATTACAGAATGATACAATTTCTGTACAGAATTATACCAATGATAAATTCGAAAAACTAAAAGATTTAATAACACTACAACAATATTTTCAAATATTCCTACTATTAAAAGTCATGTTACCCGAGTTAAACCTAATAATGAAGATAAAAATAAAAAAAATGTTTATAAAATACCGTTTGAACTTAAAAATAATTATTTTGGCCAAACATAAAAACCTGTTAAAAAGACAAATAAATGAAATAAGTTAAAATATGAAAAAAGAAATAGAAAATCATTCTATATTAGGTGATCATATTTTTAATACTGAACACAAAGTATTATGGTCAAAATCAAGCATACTTTATAAGACGAAAATTGGATAAGAGGAAACATAAATGAACCTATGAACCTGCTTATGTCGATAGAAAAAAAAACAGCATTTCACAACCAAGCATAAAATTAAATCCAATGTACCCACCAATAATTTAAAACGATGTACTAGTATATAAAAAATTCTTAGTGTTAACTACATTATATACAGTTAAAAAATGTACTACAATTTTATCAAATATATTAACTTAATAATGCATAAGTACAAATCAACCTTAATCATGCAGTTCAAGTTATGGGCTTTATGCACATTTAACTACGCTTAAAATATACACATACATTATCATTGTCAGGTTCATTACTCATTTGTATATTGGTAACCTATTTTACATTCATAATTATTTTAAAACATATCCTTAATTGATATTTTTCGTAAAATAATAATAAAAAAAATAATAAAATTCATAATAACCAGCCTACATAATAATTATGATTTTTTTAAATAAATTAAAATTATAAATCTCCAAATAACTCACGTTTATTAAATTCTAGTGCCACACCTGTAAGTAAAAATAATATGTGCTACATAAACAAGCAATTTATTGTAGGAATATTTATTTTTTGCTTGCACAGACCACTGGACCTTTTTTCCATCTATGTTGAATGCCAAATCTTGTTCAATAAGAATTATTTTACTGGTGTATTATATTTTATTTGAATCAATATACTTTACTACGAAGTAAGGGGTTTGAGGTTATGTCTAATAAAAGACGACAAGCTGTCTTATATATAGTACAACGTGACACGCATGCAGCATCCACTCGGTAAGAAATCCCAGCCTTGTGTGGCTCTGAGCTGTTCTTTTACTTGTTCCACTTAAAGTCTCAAAGTAACTTTAACATAGGCTTAGTATTAAAAAAAAAATAGTTTTTATTTACCAGAAGTATTGACATTGGTGAAGCCTATTTGGATTCTTTGTATTTGTCAATGATGATTAAAGAAAATTATTTATTTATTTAAATTATTACTATCGACTCTCTGTAACTATTTAAAAATATTGTGCACATTAATAAATTTAATGTATTTTAAACAACAATCCACGTGATATTAAGGTAAAATGTTATACCGTACAAAAAAGAAAATTGTAGAGAAAAACTGTATTTAAAATTATTTAAAAGAACAGATTTTCGAATAAAAAACATGGTGTTAACGCAAACCGGGATACCCCTATATGTATGTAAACTAACAGCACCTTCCATTTTCAATGAAAAGTGGTAGTAATTTATTGTACTTTATATCCTCTTTAATAGTTCCCTTTATATCAAAGAATAAAGGTAAAATGTATATACAACGTATACGACACCACACTGTAAACTCAGTTAACTGCATACGTCTTAAAATGTGGATATATTCTAATATATTTAATTAAAAAACGTAAAAATTATTATTAGTTTATGTATATTGTTAAGGTCCGACAGGGTCTTAAATAAATAAGGCGATTCCACTTTGGCTACTGATTTTATTCACAAATTCTAAACCACTAAGTTACACACCATGAAATATTAACAAACTTAAACTATAAATTAGACACTATTTCGACACTTAAATGAATCACTAATATTTACAACAATTTATATTATCCCACTGTTCACATAATGACCGACTCTGCTCGGTATACTATCACTAGACTGTCACTGTCATTAGGGCTAACTCTTCACACTGACTCTTTACTGGCTGTCACTAACTTTTCACGCTGACTCTTTACTGGCTGTCACTAACTCTTCACACTCTGACTCTTTACTGGCTGTCACGAACTCTTCACACTAACTCTTTACTGGCTGTCACTAACTCTTCACATTGATTCTTTACTGGCTGTCACTAACTCTTCACACTGACTCTTTACTGGCTGTCACTAACTCCTCACACTCTGACTCTTTACTGACTGTCACTAACTCTTCACTCTGACTCTTTACTGGCTGTCACTAACTCTTCACACACTGACTCTTTACTGGCTGTCACTAACTCTTCACGCTCTGACTCTTTACTGGCTGTCACTAACTCCTCACACTCTGACTCTTTACTGACTGTCACTAACTCTTCACACTGACTCTTTACTGGCTGACACTAACTCCTCACACTCTGACTCTTTACTGACTGTCACTAACTCTTCACACTGACTCTTTACTGGCTGTCACTAACTCTTCACAGTGACTCTTTACTGGCTGTCACTAACTCTATACACTGACTCTTTACTGGCTGTCACTAACTCTATACACTGACTCTTTACTGACTGTCACTAACTCTTCACACTGACTCTTTACTGGCTGTCACTAACTCTTCACACTGACTCTTTATTGGCTGTCACTAACTCTATACACTGACTCTTTACTGACTGTCACTAATTCTTCACACTGACTCTTTACTGACTGTCACTAACTCTTCACACTGACTCTTTACTGACTGTCACTAACTCTTCACACTGACTCTTTACTGGCTGTCAGTATCTCCTCACACTCTGACTCTTTACTGGCTGTCACTAACTCTTCATACTGACTCTTTACTGGCTGTCACTAACTCTATACACTGACTCTTTACTGACTGTCACTAACTCTTCACACTGACTTTTTACTGGCTGTCAGTAACTCCTCACACGCTGACTCTTTACTGGCTGTCACTAACTCCTCACACTCTGACTCTTTACTGACTGTCACTAACTCTTCACACTGACTCTTTACTGGCTGTCACTAACTCTTCACACTGACTCTTTACTGGCTGTCACTAACTCTTCACACTGACTCTTTACTGGCTGTCACTAACTCTTCACACTGACTCTTTACTGGCTGACACTAACTCTTCACACTGACTCTTTACTGGCTGTCACTAACTCTTCACACTGACTCTTTACTGGCTGTCACTAACTCTTAACACTGACTCTTTACTGGCTGTCACTAACTCTTCACACTGATTCTTTACTGGCTGTCACTAACTCTTCACACTGACTCTTTACTGACTGTCACTAACTCTTCACACTGACTCTTTACTGGCTGTCACTAACTCTTCACACTGACTCTTTACTGGCTGTCACTAACTCTTCACGCTGACTCTTTACTGACTGTCACTAACTCCTCACACTCTGACTCTTTACTGACTGTCACTAACTCTTCACACTGACTCTTTACTGGCTGTCACTAACTCTTCACACTGACTCTTTACTGGCTGTCACTAACTCTTCACACTGACTCTTTACTGGCTGACACTAACTCTTCACACTGACTCTTTACTGGCTGTCACTAACTCTTCACACTGACTCTTTACTGGCTGTCACTAACTCTTAACACTGACTCTTTACTGGCTGTCACTAACTCTTCACACTGATTCTTTACTGGCTGTCACTAACTTGTCACACTGACTCTTTACGGACTGTCACTAACTCTTCACACTGACTCTTTACTGGCTGTCACTAACTCTTCACACTGACTCTTTACTGACTGTCACTAACTCTTCACACTGACTCTTTACTGACTGTCACTAACTCTTCACACTGACTCTTTACTGGCTGTCAGTAACTCCTCACACTCTGACTCTTTACTGGCTGTCACTAACTCTTCATACTGACTCTTTACTGGCTGTCACTAACTCTATACACTGACTCTTTACTGACTGTCACTAACTCTTCACACTGACTTTTTACTGGCTGTCAGTAACTCCTCACACTCTGACTCTTTACTGGCTGTCACTAACTCCTCACACTCTGACTCTTTACTGCCTGTCACTAACTCTTCACACTGACTCTTTACTGGCTGTCACTATTTCTTCACACTGACTCTTTACTGACTGTCACTAACTCTTCACACTGACTCTTTACTGGCTGACACTAACTCTTCACACTGACTCTTTACTGGCTGTCACTAACTCTTCACACTGACTCTTTACTGGCTGTCACTAACTCTTAACACTGACTCTTTACTGGCTGTCACTAACTCTTCACACTGATTCTTTACTGGCTGTCACTAACTCTTCACACTGACTCTTTACTGACTGTCACTAACTCTTCACACTGACTCTTTACTGGCTGTCACTAACTCTTCACACTGACTCTTTACTGACTGTCACTAACTCTTCACACTGACTCTTTACTGACTGTCACTAACTCTTCACACTGACTCTTTACTGGCTGTCACTAACTCTTCACACTGACTCTTTACTGGCTGTCACTAACTCTTCACACTGACTCTTTACTGGCTGTCACTAACTCTTCACACTGACTCTTTACTGGCTGTCACTAACTCTTCACACTGATTCTTTACTGGCTGTCACTAACTCTTCACACTGACTCTTTACTGACTGTCACTAACTCTTCACACTGACTCTTTACTGGCTGTCACTAACTCCTCACACTCTGACTCTTTACTGACTGTCACTAACTCTTCACACTGACTCTTTACTGGCTGTCACTAACTCTTCACAGTGACTCTTTACTGGCTGTCACTAACTCTTCACACTGACTCTTTACTGGCTGTCACTAACTCTTCACACTGACTCTTTACTGGCTGTCACTAACTCTTCACACTGACTCTTCACTGACTGTCACTAACTCTATACACTGACTCTTTACTGACTGTCACTAATTCTTCACACTGACTTTTTACTGGCTGTCAGTAACTCCTCACACGCTGACTCTTTACTGGCTGTCACTAACTCCTCACACTCTGACTCTTTACTGACTGTCACTAACTCTTAACATTGACTCTTTACTGGCTGTCACTAACTCTTCACACTGACTCTTTACTGGCTGTCACTAACTCTTCACACTGACTCTTTACTGGCTGTCACTAACTCTTCACACTGACTCTTTACTGGCTGACACTAACTCTTCACACTGACTCTTTACTGGCTGTCACTAACTCTTCACACTGACTCTTTACTGGCTGTCACTAACTCTTAACACTGACTCTTTACTGGCTGTCACTAACTCTTCACACTGATTCTTTACTGGCTGTCACTAACTCTTCACACTGACTCTTTACTGACTGTCACTAACTCTTCACACTGACTCTTTACTGGCTGTCACTAACTCTTCACACTGACTCTTTACTGGCTGTCACTAACTCTTCACACTGACTCTTTACTGACTGTCACTAACTCTTCACACTGACTCTTTACTGGCTGTCACTAACTCTTCACACTGACTCTTTACTAGCTGTCACTAACTCTTCACACTGACTCTTTACTGGCTGTCACTAACTCTTCACACTGACTCTTTACTGACTGTCACTAACTCCTCACACTCTGACTCTTTATTGACTGTCACTAACTCTTCACACTGACTCTTTACTGGCTGTCACTAACTCTTCACACTGACTCTTTACTGGCTGTCACTAACTCTTCACACTGACTCTTTACTGGCTGTCACTAACTCTTCACACTGACTCTTTACTGGCTGACACTAACTCTTCACACTGACTCTTTACTGGCTGTCACTAACTCTTCACACTGACTCTTTACTGGCTTTCACTAACTCTTAACACTGACTCTTTACTGGCTGTCACTAACTCTTCACACTGATTCTTTACTGGCTGTCACTAACTCTTCACACTGACTCTTTACTGACTGTCACTAACTCTTCACACTGACTCTTTATTGGCTGTCACTAACTCTTCACACTGACTCTTTACTGACTGTCACTAACTCTTCACACTGACTCTTTACTGACTGTCACTAACTCTTCACACTGACTCTTTACTGGCTGTCACTAACTCTTTACACTGACTCTTTACTGGCTGTCACTAACTCTTCACACTGACTCTTTACTGGCTGTCACTAACTCTTAACACTGACTCTTTACTGGCTGTCACTAACTATTCACACTGATTCTTTACTGGCTGTCACTAACTCTTCACACTGACTCTTTACTGACTGTCACTAACTCTTCACACTGACTCTTTACTGGCTGTCACTAACTCTTCACACTGACTCTTTACTGACTGTCACTAACTCTTCACACTGACTCTTTACTGACTGTCACTAACTCTTCACACTGACTCTTTACTGGCTGTCACTAACTCTTCACACTGACTCTTTACTGGCTGTCACTAACTCTTCACACTGATTCTTTACTGGCTGTCACTAACTCTTCACACTGACTCTTTACTGACTGTCACTAACTCTTCACACTGACTCTTTACTGGCTGTCACTAACTCTTCACACTGACTCTTTACTGACTGTCACTAACTCTTCACACTGACTCTTTACTGGCTGTCACTAACTCTTCACACTGACTCTTTACTGACTGTCACTAACTCTTCACACTGACTCTTTACTGACTGTCACTAACTCTTCACACTGACTCTTTACTGGCTGTCACTAACTCTTCACACTGACTCTTTACTGGCTGTCACTAACTCTTCACACTGACTCTTTACTGGCTGTCACTAACTCTTAACACTGACTCTTTACTGGCTGTCACTAACTCTTCACACTGATTCTTTACTGGCTGTCACTAACTCTTCACACTGACTCTTTACTGACTGTCACTAACTCTTCACACTGACTCTCTACTGGCTGTCACTAACTCTTCACACTGACTCTTTACTGACTGTCACTATTTCTTCACACTGACTCTTTACTGACTGTCACTAACTCTTCACACTGACTCTTTACTGGCTGTCACTAACTCTTCACACTGACTCTTTACTGGCTGTCACTTACTCTTCACACTGACTCTTTACTGGCTGTCACTAACTCTTCACACTGATTCTTTACTGGCTGTCACTAACTCTTCACACTGACTCTTTACTGGCTGACACTAACTCTTCACACTGACTCTTTACTGGCTGTCACTAACTCTTCACACTGACTCTTTACTGGCTGTCACTAACTCTACACACTGACTCTTTACTGGCTGTCACTAACTCTTCACACTGATTCTTTACTGGCTGTCACTAACTCTTCACACTGACTCTTTACTGACTGTCACTAACTCTTCACACTGACTCTTTACTGGCTGTCACTAACTCTTCACACTGACTCTTTACTGACTGTCACTAACTCTTCACACTGACTCTTTACTGACTGTTACTAACTCTTCACACTGACTCTTTACTGGCTGTCACTAACTCTTCACTCTGACTCTTTACTGGCTGTCACTAACTCTTCACACTGACTCTTTACTGGCTGTCACTAACTCTTCACACTGATTCTTTACTGGCTGTCACTAACTCTTCACACTGACTCTTTACTGACTGTCACTAACTCTTCACACTGACTCTTTACTGGCTGTCACTAACTCTTCACACTGACTCTTTACTGACTGTCACTAACTCTTCACACTGACTCTTTACTGACTGTCACTAACTCTTCACACTGACTCTTTACTGGCTGTCACTAACTCTTCACTCTGACTCTTTACTGGCTGTCACTAACTCTTCACACTGACTCTTTACTGGCTGTCACTAACTCTTAACACTGACTCTTTACTGGCTGTCACTAACTCTTCCCACTGATTCTTTACTGGCTGTCACTAACTCTTCACACTGACTCTTTACTGACTGTCACTAACTCTTCACACTGACTCTTTACTGGCTGTCACTAACTCTTCACACTGACTCTTTACTGGCTGTCACTAACTCTTCACACTGACTCTTTACTGGCTGTCACTAACTCTTCACACTGACTCTTTACTGGCTGTCTCTAACTCTTCACACTGACTCTTTACTGGCTGTCACTAACTCTTCACACTCTGACTCTTGACCAGTGAGTTCAGAATACAAATGTTATATTTATTTTCTGTACTGTACTCATATTTATATTCAGTACTCACTGCTCTTGACTGCCTGTCAGGTCGGCCAGAGGGTGTCTTTATATGACCAGAGGTGGAAGCCCAGGAGATTCTGAAACTGGCGATGGTGAACCTGGATAAGAATCTAGAAGTTTTCGATTCTAAGAAAAGGGCCTCCATTCGCCTACAGGCGAATAATCATCTCCCATTCTAGTCTTTCCTGAAATACCTGCATTGGCCCCGCGGGTGGTTACCCGCGCTGGAAAGGGGCGCAATGATCTAGGCAGTGCCGATGGTGGCTGCTGTGATCCTTATCAATATATTTAGAATGATCAGCCGTAAAAATTATGTATAATGTCACGTTACAAATTTTTACAATACGAAATTAAATAGTAAATCATTAAGTACGTGTAAAATATGTTACCTTTGGTAATCAGCATGCATTTTAAATTGAACATGATATATGTTTTTGCTATAAGAGTACTCATTTTCTTGTTGAATAGTTATTTGTTTAATTATTTCAGTAACAGTTCACTGTTTATGAAAAAGGGATACATATGTGCATTTTAAGCAAGCAAAATTTATTATTCACCACTGCGCACTTACAAAGTTAGATTCCCAAACTTCCTCAAGTCTAGGTTTACTGAATGTTTTTTGTAAACAAGATTAGAGAAATTTCCACAGAAACTCTAAAATACATTATGCAAGAAAGATGTGACAGCTTTGATCTGAACAAAGTTGTGAGAGGGCTGGCCTAAATGTATTTACTACTCACACTTACTGTAGACTTTTTATTAAGTGTTCGTAACAACCATAACTTTTTAATGTATCTAAAGTAGAGCTAAAATTAAAGTTGAATGAAATCTTATGTTATGAATAAAATTCATTCTAATCAATAAGTATTCGTATTACATCTTTTCCCATTATTTTAGGCTATATGTAAGAAGAACAACAGA
The DNA here is from genome assembly GCA_035578905.1 of Stictocephala bisonia. Lineage (NCBI taxonomy): Eukaryota > Metazoa > Arthropoda > Insecta > Hemiptera > Membracidae > Stictocephala > Stictocephala bisonia. The sequence goes on along the minus strand of JAQJVL010000533.1, from coordinate 301,268 downwards.
ACTATTTACCATTCAATAAAATAATATGCTAATAAATACATAATGAAATGTTATTCATGAACTCAAATCTGAATAAATATCATTATTATTATTAATTGATTTGGCATATATTGCGATTAAGACATGATTTATACATTAAATAAATGATCATGGAAATTTCAATAATAGTCTAAAGTTTGCAATTCAAATATGTAAATGACTCGTACTTTTATGCTAAATTGATATGATTCAATATATAGTTCAAATTTTATGGTGACCTTCATTTTAGAAAGAACTAGAGTTAATTGTTACTGAATTAACTTGTTATAATTTTACTTTTTTCTTATCAAAACGCTGATAATTAACATATTGACGAATGTGTGTGGACTGAAAAAGAAGATGAATGTAGAAGAAATTGTTTAGGTCTGTTTGGGCTTAATAGTTACAATAATTAAGAGGCCTAACACTTGACGTGGAATCCTAACCACGTAGTATTGGCGTGATATTCAGCTAACTGACAAGCCTTGTACAGAGGATGGAGCATTAATTTTGTTTAATTTTGTAAATTTAATTAAGTTTTAAGATGTGCTAGCCATATGTACTGGAAAAATGGCTAGTATTTCAGAGTGTTATACGTATTAATATGTAACTGTAATTTGAAGGCTGAATAAACATATTCTTATTCTAACATATTCTTATTCATTAATATGCAATTACCAATATAACATGCCCAAATGATTTATACTCTTAGGATTTTTTTTGCAAGAGATAATAATAATAAGGAATTTCTAGCCTAAGTAAGTTACAGAGAGGCTAGGGTAATTTTTATTTTAAAAATACGGTAACATCAGATTGGTTTACTCTTCAGAAATAATAAATTTAAAACTGGCTCATTTACAAAGTTACTAACCATTTTTGTAAAATATATAATTGCACATTTAATTTTCTAAAATAAAAAAAGTGGAATTTATATCTAGATGTGTTTTTTATACACTCATGGTGATAAAGCCCTTGTACTAGTGGTGGTCCGTGCCTTGTAGTATGTGACCACAGACCCCTCTATGGTTCTACACTACTTAATATGCCACCAACTTTACAGAATTTTGGAAAATTATGTATTTTCCAACAGGGATAAAACTCCCTCTCCTCGCGCCTATCATGTGACCAATGTAAAATATTTTCCACTTACTATTTTAAAATCCATTTACAATTTACTTTGGGTCGTTAAGAAAATTCATTTTTATTCGGATCTACGTACTTCAATAATGTATTTTTATGCTTATTTATCTTTTATTGTTAATAATTATATATTTTACTCTTTACACGGTACAGCCTGATAGGCGTATGTCGTATGAATCACGTACCCTATACTTTTCAAGTATTTTCCACACCGGTGACGATGAATGACGGGAGAACCGAACCTACTTAAGTTAACTGCCAAGTAGATGGATTACAGTACTACTCTATGGTGCCTGTTTAATGTCACACGAGTAATGATAAATTAGTTTTAGACATTTGTATGTTATTGTGATTAGTCACATCAAATGTTGATTCGCAATATTCAATTAACCTTATTTAAGCATATTCTTTATAATATAATTAAGTATCTAAATGGAGGTGCAATATTGACAATGCTGTTACTCGGATAAAATATTCTTAATTGTTTATAGTTACGTTATAACGTTTCAGATAAAGTGTTATAAATAGGATTCATTTTTACCTGGCGTGAGTTACGATGTTATACTTTCTCGAACAGGTTCATATAATACATGAAAACTGTAAGTCCACTCAAGGAAGTATACATAAAGTGGACTGAGCCAATCTGGCCTCCACACGAGAACGAGTTCAGTGAGGTTGCTGCGATCTCATATTGCTTTCTTCAACTCTGAGAGTCCGCAATTTGTCTCACGAGTGCTGTGTTATGAAAGGGACTGTTTCCTTTGTACTAGGGAGAAATGAAATATTGTTTTTTATTACAAGCGGAAAATCTATGTTTACAAGATAAGTCTTCTGTTAGAGATATAATTATAATAAATAAATGGTAGTAAAGTGTTGAGATATAATTATAATAAATAAATGGTAGTAAAGTGTTGTATCTGAAATAAAAAGAAAAACAAAACCTGTGTCGAGTAAAATATCACTGAGCTTTATTAATAATAGAATGCTATCGTTATACATTATTAATACTATACACAGATCGTAAAATATATTTATGTAAATATATTCACTTATATAATCTACGAAATGCGTATTCAATAAAGAGTTATTGGTGCCACTTTTATTTTCGTTTACTAGGATGACATTTTTAATTATAAAAACTATTTATATTATTTATCAAAGCCAAATTATATGTTTAGAGTTTTACTCTATTCTTTGGCTTAAAACATAAGATTTCCCATGACTGACAAACTTTTATATTTCAATCACAAAATACTCAATACTATTTTTTCGTGATCTAAATGTCGAATATACTTTTAACAAATGTTCTTTAGGCTCTCAATAACAAATCCCGAAATGTATTTACTATTAATAATTCAATTATAAAATATCACTTATAAAACATCTACATGTATACTTTCACTGTAATACGAACGTATAATATTAACATATATAATAAGAACCCGCCATGCACGTACATTGGCTCTGACCCACCCACCCATCCATACACGTACATTGGCACTGACCCACCCACCCACACATACACGTACATTGGCACTGACCAACCCACCCATCCATACACGTACATTGGCACTGATGGAACATGACTAATAAAAGATGTTGTAGACTGTATATTTTCTTGATATGTAAAAACTTAATAAAAGTACATATTTGTTATATTTTTTACAACTGAAACCTCATTAAATTTTATACGCATTGAAAATAATCTAAATAAAATATGCCATCTTCGAAATAAGAAGGTTACAAAAATAATAAATTGTTGAACCTACAAAGCCTGTATGTTAGGATTATATTTTACTAAAAATACTTTATAGATAAAAGTTACCTAAAGGTAGCACTGATAGGCCATGGCATATAAAATCCCTAGTAATAACGATAGCTATTAGTATAATAATTGTTAAAGCCCTGGTAAGTAATTTCGGGAATTTGATCTATGCCATTCAACAATAAATTGTTCAAACAACTAGAATCTACAGTTTCCGGTGACAACTGCGTCCAGTACTATCTACAATATTTACAAGATGACCAGACGTTTCGCCCATACTGTGATGTGGCATCCTCAGTGGTTTCTCTGAGACTGAAATCGGCGAGTGACCTTCCAGATATTGGTGGTGGGGTGGGGACTGGTTGGCAGGTATGCTGGAGAGGGGGGCGGAAGCACGACCCACGTGACTTACGGTTATTGGCCGAAAAATCAATATGGCTGACACTTCCATTTTATTTCAATTTACTTAAAATGGGTTCCCATGTCTTTGAAAGCTGTATACTATCATTCTTATTAAAAGTATTTCTTCTTTTATATATTTCTATGGCTTCCCTTACGAATAGAAATATTTTGAATACAAATTTTTATTTTGAATAACGATACTTGGTTAACCTTGATATATCCTTTACAATATGCTCCTTTCCATAAGTTAAATTCAACCTTCTTAAAAGATGTTGATGTTATCATTAGATCTGCAGTTAATGATAGTCTTGTTTTTTATAAAGAACTACTGTACCCCACTCAATGTTACATTCCCAACAAATATTTAAATGGTAATGATTAATGAAAGCGAGTTTGGAGGCATACATCAACATATAAACATCAGTAAATTTTCGATAAACACT